>VUQS01059550.1:0-11793 GCA_015108495.1 Heterochromis multidens | reverse complement strand
TCCCACAAACCAGATTATGCCATCTGTGAGAAAAAACAGTGTGTGTGTGTGTGTGTGTGTGTGTGTGTGTGTATGTGTGTATGTGTGTTACTCTAATTCTTAGCATATATAACCTCATGATAGATATTTTGGACAAGACCACATCCCCTTAAAATCTTTGAAAAATTCTTTATTACCCTTACCAGCTCAAAGACACCAAAGCGTGTTTTTAAGACACTACTTGAGACCCCATGAGTATTACAATGTTAAAAATAGATATATTTGTTGTTTATGATTAGTCTGAATACATTCATGTGTGGCCATAGCCTTGTCCATGTTCTTGTGCCAAATCTAAGATGTGACCCAAAGAGATTAATTAAAACTAATACATCTGAGTAATCTTGAGGAGATTTGGCTCTTGGTTTTATGAGATCATCAAAGCTCTGCATCCACTGACTCACAGTCTCCTGCCCCCCTGATAAAGAGCACACTTCCCTCCAATCTGTTCTCAAAGAATGACCTTTGAGAAAGCACTGGAAAACTCCCTGCGGCAAGAGCATGTTTAGATCTCACTAATGCCTCTGATAGGAATGGCCACTCGGACAAACAAGCAACAGATTTGAGATCAGGCCATCAAAAGCCCCAATACTGGTGAGGAAGCACACTTTCAAAATATTGCTTTGAAATGTTTGAAACTTTGAATTTCTGCAGTATTTGTCACTTTCTGGCTTACTATTGTTCTCAGAAACAAAAGTTTACCAAACTTTAGAAACTTTATGTGAACAGTAAACACCAAATGTTATGAATGTAGCTTGCGTGACACCAAACAGAGAGAAAAGAACTGGGAAATGGAGGGGAAAATGGTAAAAATAAATAAATATTAAAAGCCTCAGGGTCATCAGTCCTACTGACACGCTCACATGCGTTTAAGCCGTTGGCCCGGGTTGGCAAAATCATTGAAAATGTAAGACTCTCTCACTATCTAAATCCATGTTGCTATGACGACCACCAGGAAGAGGATATGTAAAATTTTGGACTTTGTGGTTGTGGTTATGTAACTCAGCCTGTCTAAATTCTGACCAGCTTTCATTTTCCACCATGAAAGGATCATCTGATAAAAATTCAGTCTGGATCAACACACAGCAAAGCTGTGACAGAGATCAGATAATCTTCTGGCTTTTTAAACTGGAGGAAACCACTTTGTGACTGTTTAGACGTCCAAAGAAGGATCAAATCTGCACTGCTAAAAAAACTAAATTCAGGGATGAAGGAAAAGGGAGTAGTTATAATGAGAAAAATATTTTGGAATATATTTCTTTTAAGTAAAGTCTATTCATTACTAAATAAGCTCTTGAGACCCAGTTTTGCATGTTAGATCATATAATTGCTGTGGAAATGTTACCTGCCTCCACTGTTTGAATTACTGCATTAGTGTTTGCAGGAGCACCACGCGTGTTAGTATGAGAAATCACACCTCACTTATGTATTCAGCTCTTGTTCACTGTGAATGAGTGCAGTGTTCAACTGTTTGTCTGTGGCTGCTGGTAGCAATAACACTGCTCATTGATCCCCAGGTACCAATAGACCATTTCCTGCCCTGGACATATATACACACACACACAGGAACACATTATATAAGGTTACACACAGACACACATGTAACTAATATTGATGCACAGATGCAGAAAAACACAAAATCAAAACCAAGAAATGCATTACAAAATAAAAAGCTATGGTGGGGTAAATGATACAGACATTATCAAAAACACACATCCTTTGTCAGCTGACCGTATCTTACCCCTCATCAGCACACATGGCTGTACAGGTATTTAACATTCCCTCTAGCCTTTGTGTGATCACCTACAGAATAACAATTACAGACACACGGAAACACTTTTAGAGTGAAGGAGCCCGTAGAGTGCGCACAAACACACACTGACATCCATGCATACATGAATAAACATATGCAAATAGACACATGAAAACAATTTTGTACACAAAGAATCTCACTCACACATACTGGTCTTTCTGCATTTTGATAACAAAAGACACAAACCAAAACTTACTGCTCAGTCCTGTCTGTTTGTTTTCCCCCTGATGTGGCCTAGTTTGGTTGGGTTTGGTTGTCTCCAAGCAAGCACATGAAGTCCAGAGAATCGCTGTTTCCTTTGTTTTCTCTTTAACTTGATCCCTTGGATAAGTTACCATAAAAATAATTTGATGCCCATCAGCTGTAGGTGTGTAATTTTTTTCTGACGTTGACAGACATTTGTGTTTTAGCAATTAAAAAAGAAAAAAAGCAACTACGATGCATATTCTAAATTATAGTTTCCATTCAAATATCTGTTCAACAAAAAAATAATAATTCATCTCACAGTGGAGAAGAATGTGAAATGTCTTGATGAATAAAAGTGCTTTGCAGATTTGTGTATAACTTGGACTTTGAATTACTCCTGAGTGACACCTGAGCTGCAGGCCAAAGCACAGAGTTCACATTAACACCATGGCCAGCTCACACACATGTGCACGGGTGTGTCCACAAACTGATGCCAAATTCAGATTCAGTTTTTATTTGTCATCTTTGCATTTTTCAATTTGCGAAAGAGGTCATAAACTTTCTGTTCTGTGTAACAGATGAGTGAAAATAATTAAAGAAGATCTCATTAGACTACTGTGTGAAGCTAACATCTGATCCTATGCACACTTCCTCGTCACACTAAATTCAGTACCAGAGCAAACTGGCCAATTTATTTTTAATTATCAGAAATGACTCAACAAAATATGAGTGAATTATGGTACCACCCTGTGGGTGGAAAATTGAATCACTGGATCCTTCAGTTTTTCTGGAGGCCCAAACATGACCTGTGTTGCACTTTAAGATACACAGCATGCATTCACACAGACAGCAGAAACAGACTGAGGTTCAGGAGACTGACAGTAGTCACACTGAGTGACAGAAGGCTGGAGAGCCAGTCTGATGGACTAACAGGAAGATTTCACCTACAGACTTTACCTGACCTTTGATCTTTAGGCAATACACTGACATAGATGGTGTCTTTCACAAACTCAGAAATGTTTCAGTCAAATATATTTTTCTTTCAGATATATAAGAGCTTTCTTTCTTTCTTTTCTTTGTTTACATGAAAAATGATAAACTGGACTTCAAACATTTCTAGTTGTAGCAAATTTGGGTTTTATCTGTTGTTTTAAGTCCAAAAACTAGAAAATATACAGCTAAAATTTAATTAAACTAATAAACAAATGGCACTGTTAAAAGTGACAGAGGAAGGTAAAAAAAAACAAAACAAAGGATGTTGCATTCAAAATAATACAGTGAAGCACCTAAAAAACATTAAATAATCCATGACGGCAAAATCTAGCTGTACCAAGGACATTAAAGTGAACTAAGTTCATCCCATCAAAGTGGATTCACTGTGAGGCTCTCGCTGCACTTTCACTGTGAACCTTAGGTTGATATTTGGCTGTAGAAAACAGAGAGGACATAGGTGATGTTTGTGACATAAAATACAGAAGAAATTCTCAGCCAAAAGCTACAAACTACACAGCAAAGTTCACATGAGTAATGTAGAGGAGCAAGGTAGCTTTTACTAAAAACATATCACAAGCTAACATTCCTCCAAAATTATAAATATTTTTAATACCAAAATTAAAGATTTTTTTTAATTATTATTTTTCCATTATACATTCTGTTCACAGTCTGTGTAGTCTGTTAGCTAACCCTGTAATTGCTTAAAGAGCAAAAACTCAGTACATGTTGGACATGTTACCCTTGCAGGTTGCAGTTTGTCTAGAGTTTCCTATGTAGGTGCTGCAAACTATGCAATACTAACCACTATGCAAGGCTACATCTTAAAATTCATTATTATAGTAGTGCAAATTCATTTTCAGCAACATTCGTTTGCTGTCTGTTACAGGTTTTCTCTGTCCTCGCAGGGCTGGATGGTGAATGAAGCCATCTGGAGAAAAGTTGATGCAGAGTGAACAATGCCAAGGTTACAATCACATTTCCATATGTCACAAGGCAACGAGTTGCTATAAGACTATAAAGTGCAAACCGGATCTGTGGCCCAATAGAAAAAGTGAAGCAAAGTAGTGAGCCTCAAGAGATTTTTGGTATGTTGTAAAGAGGTGCATCTTATCTGATTTTAATTATACTTCAAAGCAGTGTTTACATACATCGTTCTACAGTGGCTGATTTTTTTATATTACTGTAAGTTATTGATCCCTGTTTTAATTTATTTCTGTGGTAGTTTATGGGGGAAGAGAAGACTGTTTACAGAAATGCAAATCATGATATATAATTTTGATCTATTTCCATGTGTGTAGGATACGCATGTGTCTGTGTAAGTGTGCAGGTCTCCAGAACTCATTTTTATCTCTTCAAGGTAAAATATTGCTCTTACATTTTTCCTGACAGAGCAGATTGCAGCTTAGATTTAAATTCTGCAAAGCCGAGGATGAAACTCAGATGAAAGGTGGTTATTCTAAGAAGGCCATTGATTCCTGTAAGAGACAAACCTTTCCTGCCGAGAGTGTTGTGTAAGTGTTTCTCCAGTCAGTGGATACCAAACCACCCCATGAGCACGAATGTCGGCTTCCATACAAAAGGAGACAACTGTTTCTGTCTGAAAAGTGAAATACCAGAGTTACATGATGCTCTTTGGCTAAAGAACAAGCTACATTCCCAGACACATGGCTATTCCGGTGCTTTAACGATTGCACACTGTTGTACACAGATACTTAACCAAAACAAAGATTATTAATATAGACAGAAGATATGACATGCAAACACAAACTGAAAAATGAAGCGCATGCAAATACACAGAAACTGGTCAGAAAAAGGCACATACATGCTGGAACACAGAAGCTGCACACACAGAAGCATAGTTAAAGGATTTACAGGGAGCAGAGGTAGTAGTTTGTTGTTGGAGGTGCACTTAGAGAGTCACTAATGTCAGCACTAAAACTAAATCATAGCCTGCAGTCAAACACGCCTCTTGAGTGACAAACACGCAGCCATGAACCAACATACACACACAAAAATACACTCCTGCACACACACACACCTGTTTGCTGACCTTGCCTCTGCTGGCCGTGACACACCTGCACTCTATCTGCCTGTTCAGACAGAAATTTAAGTGGGAATCCATCAACTCTGGCAACACGGTGTGTGTATGTGTGTGTGTGTGTGCGTGAAAAAGAGAGAAAATGAATGAATTACAAAGAGCAAAAAGAAAGATGAAACAAGATACCAGAGCAGGGAAGTTGTTTGAAGTGAATTTGAGTTTGTGAATTCACAACAGAATTGGCCACGGGGAATCAGCCTCTGCTGTACAATGGTGAATCTGCTTCTCCTGAGAGAAACAGACAAGTGGATTTGTTCTGGGACCAGCAGTAGATATCAAACTCCAGCAGAGTGTTTATACAACAGATTTCTGATTCCTCTACAAGTTCCTAAAGAGAAGTTGAGGGTCTAGTCAATACTGAGACAGCAAGAAACAGGGGAACAGATCGACATTCCTACTGAGAAAACCCAGACTATGACGGATTCACATTCTCAGCTGAAAATATTGGTTTTGTGGAACTGTCTGGTTAAAGGGAAAGGAGGGGTAAAGTGAAAGGGAGAAAGCAGGGCAAGTTGGACAGAAAGAATAGAAAAGAAAGAACAAGTTACAGGCATTTGTGAAGGCAGAACGATGAGAGATTTAAAAGAAATTGTGATTCTCCTCATGTGGTGTGGCAGAGCTAACAAGAGGAGGGGAAGAAGAGGAGGAGTCTGAGGGTAGGTAAACATCAAAGAACAAGTAGGGAATATGAGTTTGACCTCTGCAGAAGAGGTCAAAAGGGATTGACCGTTAACATCTGTAAAGATACAGTTACTCCAAAACACCTCCTATAAACCCACACTTGAACAGAAAAAAGAAAAATCACTATGAAATTTGGTCCTTACTATCTGTTCCGCATGGCCTACCTTTTATCTTTATCTGTTCAACACATACACTCACTGCTACACTTGAGAATACTTTAAATAAAATCAAAAGCTGGCTCACTTAATCTTCTTCACCCTGATAAACACATTCTATAAATTCACAGATAAGCATGCGTGGGCGTGTTATGAAAAAGATCTAAATGCTGCAAAGGTTTATAATAACTCTACTACATGTTAACACACTTGTCTCATCTGCCAAAATTGTGAATTGGATCTGCACCAGAACCAAGTGTCACCTTCCTTCTAATTGAGAAACTGCAGTTTCACCCTGTTAGCACAGTTTATTGGTATTCCAGTGCTGAGTTTGATCACTGGTAGGAAGTCATATCAGCATAACCATCAAAGCTGAAGAGCAGAATACAAAATTGCCCCTACCAGCACTAACAAAGCCGTGTTCACCAACAACAACTGAAAATGCTGTGAAAAAAACAAAACATTTTTCTCATTTCCTGCAGACACCAAGAAGAAGATATTAAAACCTCAGAAGTGAACAGCTTACTGATGTGGCATATTACAATTTCTGGATGATTAAGGATGTTTAATTTCACCTTTTGCTGCCTTTTAAAGCAACTAAATGTGCAAGATTTAATGAAGAAATGCTAACTGTATTGTATTAGTGCAGGCAAAAGTATGTTCTGAATCTTTTTCTAACCAATTCCACCTTAACCCTGAAATACTGAGATTAAAGAAATATAACAATGGAATTTGTAGAAAGTTAGGAAAAGTTACCTCAGCTAAAGAAGATATGAAGATATGAAGAAGATATTAAAGGAAACAAAAATACTCTGCAACCGAGCTATTGGAAATGGTTAAATATGCATTTTCTGCTTTCATTTTTCATGCTCTTGAACAGTGCTATATAAATAGCTTTGTGTACTTAATGAACTGCATAATCGGAACCCGACCTGATCTGTCCTTGGGTTTTTGTACCTTTTCCAGAGAGGCCTATGATCAGACAGCTAATGGTGTGAACACTGTCAGGTATACTTAAGTTTGCAAGAACACAGAGCTGGGGGCTATTTGGTCTGTTTTCCTTAGAAAACACTGCACCATGACAAGGTCAAATGGGAATCTTGTTCAGTTATAATCAACTTAACTACATAAGGCCACATCCAGAGTGCATACAAGATTGAAATAATTTGCACACACACACAAACACACACGCATCCTGGTAGTTATCTGTGTTTCCCAGCTGTGAGCTTACTATCTCGAGTTACATCACAGCTCAGAGAGACACCTGGGATTACTTTGCATAACACACATGAACAGAGAAACATGCACAAACATGCACATGCACAAAAATGAAGAATCACGCTTGCACATACTGTACACCGGAATTTTAGGTGGCTTTGTGCAGGTCTGGAGCAAGCTAGATAAAAGTAGGGGTACATAAGTCTCAGTGGACTCGGCCTGTGCATCTGTCGAGTGAATCAGCACACAGACAGTACAGTACCTGGCTAGCTGGCTAAGTGATTCTGTTTGTCTCATCTGTCTCTACATGACCAGACTAGAAAAGCAGACCTATTTGTCTCAGAGTATCCTGTCACTTAAACCACAGAGGCCAGAAAGGCTCCACATCCTGGATGCATAATGAGCAAAGGCTGTAAGGTGACAAGAGGTAAAGGGTAAGCAATAGCACTGCAGGAAAAAAAAAACAGGGTTTGAATTATTTAACTTTTTTGAGTAAGACATAAGTTGGTAAATATCAAATACTACTTTAAAACAAATCTAATAATACAACAATATAAGAGTAACTGAAATCCACAGAATGCCAGATCTTTGATCTTCTTGATGTACAGAAGTATGTTATTCATTCATCTGAAGATTGGATTACACAGCTTCAGTCAAGATTCAGAATTTAAATAACCTTAGAAAAAATACAAAGGAATGTCTCCCGTTGGTATGGGCTTTTACAATACCTTATTTGTCTGAGGTGGGAATGGATGTGGTATTGTACAGACACTGAGCCTGATTCAAAAACAGTGCATACAAACAAATCTGTGCTTAAACCATGCATACAAACCTTTCACACACAATATTTTCTTACATAAATCTGTTCAGCTGTCATGTTGTTTATGCCAAAATTCTGGCATGAAAATTCTGACCCTACCATCCAAATGTTGCAGCAAGAATGGAGACTCACCAGACCAGGCAATATTTTTGCTATCTTCTGCTGTCTTGTAGCCTCAGTTTCCTGTTCTCAGCTGCCAGGAGTGGCACCTGGTGTGGTCTTCTGCTGTTGTAGACCATCTGCTTCAAGGTTTGACATGTTGTGCTTCAGAGATGCTCTTCTGCATACCTTGGTTGTAACGAGTGATTATTTGAGTTACTGTTGTCAAAGCATGGACTCCACTAAACCCCTGAAGGTGTGCTGTGGTATCTGGCACCAAGATATTAGCAACAGATCCTTTAAGTCCTGTAAGTTGGGAGGTGGGGCCTCCATGGATTGGACTTGTTTGTCCAGGCTCAATTGGATCGAGATCTGGGGAATTTGGAGGCCAAGTCAACACCTGAAACTCACTGTTGTGCTCCTCAAACCATTCCTGAACCATTTTTGCTTTAAGGCAGGGTGCATTATGCTGCTGCAAGAGGCCACAGCCATCAGGGAATACCATTTCCATGAAAGGGTGTACATGCTCTGCAACAATACTTAGTTAGGTAGTATGTGTCAAAGTAGCATCCACATGGATGGCAGGACAGAACATTACCCAAAGCATCACACTGCCTCCGCCAGCTTGCCTTCTTCCCAAAGTCCATCCTGGTGTTCCCCAGGTAAGCAATGCATACGCACCCGGCCACCCACATGAGTTAAAGAAAGTGTGATTCATCAGACCAGGCCACCTTCTTCCATTGCTCTGTGGTCCAGTTCTGATGCTCACGTGCCCATTGGTGGCACTTTCGGTGGTGGACAGGGATCAGCATGGGCACCCTGACTGGTCTGCAACTATGTAGCCCCATACACAAACAAACGGCAATGTGCTGTGTATTCTGAAACCTTTCTATCAGAACCAGCATGAACTTTTTCAGCAATTTGAGCTCACGAACATGGCATCCACTAACAGGTGCCATGATGAAGAGATAATCAGTGTTATTCACTTCACCTGTCAGTGCTCATAATGTTATGCCTGATCGTGTATTTGCGTTTACTAGATTTACTAGATTGTACTAGATTTCACTACTACTGTAGGTTTCACCAGTGCAAAACTGAAGACATGTCTTACATTACATACACAATTGTCCCTCAGTTTTAAATAATTAGCATTTGCATCCTTGCTGGATTTCTTAACTTGCACCCTCATTCCTTTCTAATATCCCACTTTTAGGCATTTATTCAATAACTGCTGTGGGTTTTTTCGTCCTGGGCTGACAGATGGTCCTTGTATCTACTTCATTCTTTTTGCTCCTTCCTTATTTTTATTTATTTATTTATTTTTTAAATCAACTTTGATGCCAAACCTTTCTTTTTTTCTGACCTGTATCAGAATCTAAGTCTCAAGGGACAAAACATTGGCCACCTCAGTTTATTGCAGACCAAGCCTTGTGTGCCCTTTCTAGCTTCATCCTTGGACACTATATTTTTCAGTTTCTTCTGTTACAAAAATGTCCTGCTTTTTTTGCTTTAGCAGCCAGGCTCCTCAGCACTTTTCTCCATTAAATACATCAAGGTAAAAATATTTCCTTAAATAGAGAAACTGGAGCGTGGCAGTCCGCTGATTGTAACCTGTGCATTTAGAATGACTGTGAATCACTAACCTATGCATGGTAATAAGAACAAAATTGGCTGGTGTGCCCATTTCATGAATCTGGCCATAATTTTGCACACACACTTATTCAGTAAGGCATAGTAAGAACATTTCTACACATATATTAGTGAATGAAGACCATTATCAGACAAGAACTGGCACAAGTTCACAATCATTTCCTTGCACAATACATGTCATCATATGAACACAAGGCTGCAGGTGCTATGCAGCTGTACTTTACTGCTGACAAAAAACTGTTGTTATAAACCTGCAAATATTAATTTTGAGCTTTGTTAACAAATTCAGTGGAATATTTGTAGCTGCTGGTGTCCTTCTATCGCTACTTAATAGAAAGCCTACTGACGTCCTGTCTATGTGTGTGGTTTTCCAGCTGCACAGTGGCACAGAGGAAAGCACTCCAGAGGGTTATAAAGGTTGCCCAGGAAATCATCAGTTGCCCTCTCCCCTCTCTGGAGGAACTTCACAGCACTCGCTGTCTCAGAAAAGCCCAAAAGATTTGTGTGACTCATCACACCCAAATCATAATCTGTTTGAATTGTTGCCATCAGACATGCAAGACAATAAAATCAAGGACAAATGGACTAAACCTTTTCTACCCCACAGCTATTAAAGCATTAAACACAATTAAAGCATAGTTTTTATTTATTACTGATGGATTGCTGATGTATACATATACATATACATACAAACCTGTTTATTTCCCCTTAAATGGTGCCACATTTGTAAGAAAAATGTTGAGTATGTGGGTTGCGCCCATGAAAAACTTGACGAATTTTCTCTGCCAATGCCGAACAGCTTATTCTGCTATTGACTCTTGTTTTGAGCTTGTGGTACCCCAGGTGCTAACAATCAGGTGCCTGATTAGCAGCACCTGTAAGCATGGACCCTGCTACAGTGGTCAGTTGGTGCTCCAAGCATCCGACATTTGACTGATCTGGATAGGGCCAATGCCATAGGGCAACTTCAAGCAGGTGTTCTGCAAAACCAAGTTGCAGCATTATTTGGAGTGAGCCATAGTACCATCTCCAAATTGAAAGCCAAGTTCCATATAACAAGGGATGTCAGAGACCGGCCACGAAGTAGGCATCCCATGAAGATGACACCACAAGAAGACCGTTTCCTCACCCTATCAGAACTTAGGAACCGTAGGCAGTCTTCTACAGATTTGCAGGACAATTTGGCTGACAGCTCTCTACCCAGACAATCCAGAACAGACTGCACACAGCAAATCTCCGGTCTCACAGGGCTGCCAGGTGGCCTGCCATGACTGCCCTTTATCGTCAGGCCCGTTTGCGCTGATGTCTGCAACATGTGCACTGGAACCTGAACATGTGGAGGAACGTTATTTTCAGCAATGAGTCCAGATTCTGTCTACGGCAGTTGGATCGTAGGGTCAAAGTGTGGAGAAGACTATGCTGATTGCTGCACCGATAGAGTAACAGCTTTTGGTGGAGGCAGTGTGATAGTGTGGGGCGGCATCTGCCTCACTGGAAAAACAAGGTTTGTCATCATTGGAAGCAATCTTAATGTAGAGAGATATCGAGATGAGATTTCTCAACCAGTGGCAATCCCATATCTCCACAGTCGGGGACCGAACTCTATCCTCCAAGATGACAACGCTCGCCCCCACAGAGTGGGGTTTATCAGAGAGTACTTCCAGAATTTGGCAGTGGAGACTGCCTGCCACACTTGTGCGATCAGCTTGTGCGACCATGTATGTACAGTTGTGCTCATAAGTTTACATACACTGGCAGAATTTGTGATTTTTTGGCCATTTTTAAGAGAATATGAATGATGATACAAAAACTTTTGTTTTACTCATGGTTAGTGGTTGGGTGAAGCCATTTATTATCAAACAATTGTGTTTGTCCTTTTTAAATCATAATGACAACAGAAACTATCCAAATGACCCTGATCAAAAGTTTACATACCCTGGAAGTTTTGGCATGATAACATACACATAAGATGACACACACAGGTTTAAATGACTACTAAAGGTAACCATCCTCACCTGTGATCTGTTTGCTTGTAATTAGTGTG
>VUQS01059479.1:0-10827 GCA_015108495.1 Heterochromis multidens | reverse complement strand
CTGATGCTGTCAGCGGGGTGGGGTTATGCAGCACTGACAGCACATGCCGCCTCAAGAGTCGCAAAGGGCAGGGGTCGGAGTGCAAAGGGCATGCCCCTATCACAGTGCTAGTGTCATTCTCAGGGGGAACATTCTCACCAGTGTGAGGTTACGAAATCACTTGTAAAGTTAGATGAGCCGAGCTAAATGCATTTAGAGTGCCAAATTTGTGTCCTCTTCATCATTTTTCAACTACCTACCTGAATTTTTTTAATAGTAGGTTGTTTTTTGTTGATGTTTTATTGATTGTTTGGTCTTAAATTTTGATGTGTGATTTAAAAAAAACTGAATGAAACTTTTACAAGTGGTATTTCAGGCTTGTTAATTATTGATCAGACAGCCAAGTAATATTTAACTTGTGTGTAAACAGACTGAGAAGCTTAAATGAGAGAGACTTTGATCTGAATCCAAAAGGAGTTTAGTGAGCTCAGATACTTGCTAGTACCAACTGTCACTGTGTTTAGTTTAAGTAAACAAACAAACAAAAAAAAAGGAAAACAGATCATGTAATCATCACATGGTGCTATCAGTTATCAATGAAAGTACTAGAGACCAACCAGATATCAGATTTTTAAGACAGATACCGATATTTGGTGATTTAAAAATCCAATCTGTGAGCTGATATTTTTTTTTTTTTTAGACACAAACATAAACAGATTTCCATGACATTTGTTATGTGTAGTTATTTATGAGTTCTTTTTAGGACAGTATGACAGTGCAGTTTAAAAATAATCCTGTTTTATTGTCACAACAAGTTGTGGATTACTCATTTCCTCTCTGCCCAACTCTGCTCGGATCAGCTGGTTGTTGTGTTTGTGAAGTTCCAGACATTTGTGTTGCCAACAGGGAAGTTGCAGAGTGCCCTCTGATGGACAAACTATGCAACATCAGCACTCATAACATGGTTGAAGGGTGTTTCTCCCTTCTTTACTTTTTAAATTTTAATTTATCGGCCATTATGAATCCCAATACAGATATATCAGCAAACAGCTAATATCAACCAATATATCGGCTAGGTCAATATATCAGTCGGGCTCTAGAAAGTACAGAAAGCACACCTTTCCTTTCAGCCTTTAACAAGGAAACAATAGGATTAAAGACTTGTTGAAAAAGACAGTTGAATTTTAGGGGGAGGAGGCTATATTGTAATTTAATAGCAGGAGGGTAATGCTGATTGCTGGAGTTTTGCTGTAGCCTCTTTGTGTGTGTGTGTCTATGTGTGTGTGGTTTGTGTGTGTGTGTGTGCGTGTGTCAGCAGAGAGTACATGTTTACAGCCCATGTAAGTGTTTGTGTGCCTGCGTATCTATGTCTCACCTCCTCCTCACCCTGCTCCACTGAGAGATGAACAGATGGACACAGTTGGGGGGGGAGGACGGAGTCTAGCGAGGCACAGCAAAAACAAAGAGAAGGAGGATGGAGTTTTCTATCTCCCCTCCTTCCACCATAACACAAGACACCAAGCTGTGCCGCAGACGTGTCAGACTAACAGGTGATACAAAGGTGTCTTTGGGGGAGCATTTGGGTGGCAGTAGGATGATGCAGGTAGCAACCTGGGTGACAAAGGTGACACCGTGTTAAAGAAATGACACTGGAAAGGTGTGCAGATGGCACAAATGTGATTTGCAAGGTGCTCAGAGGTGAAGTTACAATGAGGCAACAGAGGGACATGCATGAGGAAAATAAAGTTATTAAAAGTTACTGCTTTTATATTATTCTGAATGCAGCAGCTCTTTATTCTTAGATTTCGCAGAAAGTGGAAATAGCTTTCTGGATAATGCAACTCTGGCTTTTATTTAGTCATTTGGAAATTTTCAGAACATGCTATAAATAAAGACTGCTTAAAAAAAAAAACCTCTTTGTACACTGTGTAACATACTCACATTTATAAAGGGCTTTTCTAGTCTTACTGACCACTCAAAGCATTTCAGACTACAAGTCACATTTTAGCCATACAGCACTTTATTCTATGCACTTTATCTACCTCACAACTGTGGCCAATTTAGAATCACCAGTTATGCTAACATGCACGTCTATGAACTGCGGGAGGAAGCCCAAGTACTTGGAGGAAACCCACGCAGGTAAAGGGAGAACATGCAAACTCCACACAGAAAGCCCCCAGCCAGGGCTCAGACCACAAACTGTCTTACTGTGAGGTGACAGTGCTAACTACGTCACCACGATGCAGTCGCTGCATGCAAAAGCACTGCAACAAAGACCAGAGAGCAAAGAATATCACACTGTTATATGAGAAACATGCTTGTTTCCATGATACTTTATGGGCAGTTAATATCTTAACGTATTACTTTTTTGAAAGTCATATAAACCTGCACATTTTTAGCTGAAAGTTTAAGGGATTTGTTTGATGGGAGAACACTGCCCTAAAGAAAAGAAGACAAATGACTTGTAGATATGATCAAAGATCATATTTGGTTCCCTTTATTATCTATGATCATTGGCTAAATTACAGTAGTGTCATTTTTGTTTAGTTTGACTGGACCACATCAGTGCTTTTAAACTCACTTACACTGTGAGTAAGAAGCAACTTGATACAACATTCAAACCATGAATGTGTTCTGTTGAGCTGAGGTTTGGAAATGTAAAAAAAAATGTCAGGCAATTTTTCATATATTATACCATGAGATTATACTGCTCAGAAAAAAAAGATCTCTCACAGATCTCTCCTTCTACCACATGTCTTTCATTTCATAGCACGATTCTGCCTTTGTGTTCATCTTGCACTCTATATATATGCTTTCTTAACCATCATGAGTTGGTGCAGCAATACAGTGGAACTTTTTTTTAATTGCAGGTCAACATACAGTTATAGTTTCTCTCAAACCTCATTTAAACTTACACACCTTTCACTGCAGTGTACCAATAAAAAAGATGAAACCTTTTATGCAATTCTGCTGCCAAGGTAAAGTTTTTTTTTAGACTGAAAACATGGACCATAAAATAGTCATTTAATTTTGTACCTTGCTGTAGATCATCTTTGCATTATATTATATGGAATTATATGGACCTTTTAAATTAAATATTAAAGCTACAGATGTCCCATTGAACCTTTACTGGGTAGCTCATTTTTGTGAATAATCAATAATCAACCATAACATTCAAAGTGAACATTCAACAAAGTTTTTTTTAATGACTGAAGGGGCACATTCATGAAATGCGTTAAAGTTGGCATGAGGAGGATGGGTTAGATAGTGGGCCTACGACGTGCTAAAGCCTTCCAGAGTTCGGACTGAGGTTGGGCAACAAAAGCAGTTTGAAAAAGTTTAGTAATGTATAAATATTCTAGTCCAGAGCCTCTTTCTAGATACATCTGAAGAAAAGACAGAGTCACTATAGGCACATGGTGAATGGCAACTGTAAAATACAGCATTCTCCATAAAGGCCTGAAGGTTCTGTAGAACACACTTTAAATCTTTCACAGTAAAGGTCTAATTAATTTATCTATTTATATGTATTTCATTATATTTATGTATTTTTCTCCTATCTATGGTGTATTGTGGTTTTAATCATTGTAATTGAATACTGTAAAATGTATTTGTGTAATGTTGATGCTCTGTATTAGAACTGTGTTGAACTTCATCCTTCCTCTCAAATAAAAATGTTAATAAAAAAAATTGTGGTTTTAGCAAATGTTGATCACAGCATTGAATCAAAATCATTAATGACTTTTTTATTAAATAAACATGATCATATTTGTTCCTAAACTGTGAGTTTTATAAGTGCATAAACATACTATAAAATAAACTAACTATGAAAGCTCTAGTAATGCTGTAGTCACAAATTTATATTGTACTACATTTTGGTTCAACAAGAATTTGTTGCTAATGTGTTCAGTCCTGACTCTTGGGTTAAAAAATTAAGCCAAAGCTTAAAGGCCAAAAAAACAACCTGCAGTTCCTCAAATGACCACTTGAGGCTTGCTCAAAAAGTGAGTCAATAGCATAGACAGTATTAAAAAAAAAAGCATTCCAGTTGCCTCGGAAGTCAGATGTCAGAGCTGGGAGTGATGTCACTCCCGAGTTGAGCATGTTCCAGTAATAAAGACAGGAAAGCAAGGAAAAACAAGATTTATTTTACTCCTTATAATAAGGTGGAGCCATTTATGCATCACTAGTAATACAACGCAACAACCACCGCTGCAGCACGTTCATGGATAGAGCATTGCTCTGCACATATAGGCAGTACAGATTGAGTTTTACAATTTTACAAATGTTTATGTGTACTACCACCATCCTGGATTATTAAGTTGGGGTTGATGGGGCTGCTCCAATTTTCCAGGTTGGAAGTCCAACTTGAGGGGGCGTTTCAGTTGAAAATTATGACGCAGAACTCAGGAATTCTGACTTCCAACTTAAAATGGAACGCACCATAAAACATGGACGTAGCTTCTGGGTCAGATAAATGAAGCCAATGCAGAAGTGCCTAAAAACCTGCATTCTATCTGAAGGCCACCAGATGGCAATAGTTGTGGTTGCAAAAAGACTTCCGGTTCTATAGAGGTATATGAGAAACAGGCTTTCTGACATGACCTCATTACATGTTTTCCTGATGAGTTTATGCCATCAGTCACTCATTTTGAGTCATATTGAATAAAAAGATATGTTTATTTTTTAAGTCTTGGTCATACTATGTTTCAAAAAGGAGGATTATCCGGGGTTTGCTTATTAGCTAATGACTCGTGATTGACAAGCAATTAACCAATGAGCAAGCAGTGTCACACTCAGACCCGCCCCTCCTCATCACATCCGTTTGTTTGAAACCAAGAAGACGATGGTGAAAACGTTAATCTCAATGCTTCAAAACGGGACTTCAGAAACCAGCGGGTGACGTCTTGGTCAATCCCCACACACTCATATGTTTAAATGACCAAATTTAGAGCAGAAATATGCACGTTTACAGCCTAATACGAAAACAGTTTTGGTCCCTTTTGCTAATTTTACCCTCCGCAAAAGGAGAGCTCACCAATTTAAAAAGAAGTAACACTTAAATTTATTCATTGCTAAGGATGTGCAGAAGTTGCATGTTATTAAGATTACAGATACATATGACACTACCACGGGGATGAAGATTCTGAGAGGAACTATTTTTTTGCCTTTAAAGCCACTGAGCAGTAGAGTAAAGAGAACAACTCATCTAGTCCATATATACAAAAATATCAAAGTATAGCTTTTTGTATAAATTAATACAATTAAATTAATTCAGTTTTATTTTTATAGTGCCAAATCACAACACCAGTCTTCTCAAGGTGCTTTATATTGTAAGGTAAAGACCCTACAATAATAGATCAATTTATTTAGTTTATATTGGCTGCACACCCACAAATCACAGTGTTCGTGTCACTGGTGTCTCCATCCTTCACCCTCCTACAAACATGTCCCTCCTCTCGCTCCTCTCTTCTTCTCTTTCTTTCCATCTCTCTCTCTCAAGGACAGAGAAGTGGAGAAGTGGCAGATTCAGCTGTGCTCTCCAGTCATCTCCAGACCAAGCAAATTGAATAATTGCATGCAGCATGTGCCATCAGGGCATGTAATATTTTCATGTAATTGACAGTGTCTGTATGTGTGTGTGTGTGTGTGTGTGTGTGTGTGTGTGTGTGTGTGTGTGTGTGTGTGTGTGTGTGTGTGCCTTCAATGCCACTTTCTGTGCATCATTAAATTTAAAACAACTTTATGGAGATACATTGTAACTGAGCCCAATCTTGGCCTAAAAACTCCTGTCTATATCCACCAAAGTGTGCAATAGTGAGTTCTGATGTTCTAGCTTTAAATGTGGTCTAAAAATGTCAGTGTCCTTTTATACATTTTATAATACATACAAGGTCACGTAGCTTTCTGTATGCTTGTTGCTCTGTGTGTCTCTGTCAGCTTTGTTAATGGACAGACATATCCGGCGTGCTCTCTCGCTGCCTGGAAGTGAATCTGATGGGTTTTTCCTGTGACTGTGTCAGCTCTGCTTTGCTCTGACAGTCTCCTCAATTTGAGCGGGAATTAGATTTACTTCCCTCTGCCAGCGTTGCCCTTTCATCAACACATACAGGACAGCGAGATCATATTTGACAAGTGCAGCATAGGTAATCTATGTCCGGATCCGTCATTTTAAACTTTTTATGTCTGGCATTGACAGGGCGTAAATCTGGAGGAAAATATTTACTGTTAGAAGGATGTCAGTAAGCTGTGAGCCGACTAAGGGTCAATGAAGGACGAGTGTAGTAAGTAGTGCCAGTAAAATGTTACTTTGGAGTAAAATTCATTGAAAATCAGCTCACTGTGCAATGTGTATTTCTGGTTTGCATTTGACTATGTTTTATACATTTGTTTTCAGACAGAAAGCTAAGTGGGTTTTCACTTCTCTTTGTTTGTATGAATTTCACAGCTGGATCGTCACTTCTTTCACTGCAAAAAGATAACGCTGCTCTTTTAGCCATGAAGCTAGCTGTCGAAACTGAGAGTGGGAGTCTGGGTGTGTGTTTCTGTTCGGCTTCTGACTGTACTCAGTACTTACTCACCAGAAACTCTGCCTCTTCCTGCTAATTCATCTCTCTTCTTCTCTGAACGTTTACAAAGCAGATTCTTAAAAAACCATGTGTGGATTTTTCAATGAAGTTCAAACCCTTTTTTCCTGTGCTGACGTGGCTTTATCTTTGTCAGTCTTTGCTCCACATAGTGACTAACTCTCGTCATCTCCTAGTTTTGGCACCATATATGTAGGCTTCTATTCTCTTAATTCACTTGGGATGCCAACAGTAAGTTGCATCAGTGTGCTAGAATTTTAGTATTTAAATATTTTATTTTCTCATATGTCTCTCCGGCAGTCATTTCAAAAAGTATTAAAGTGTTTCTACTGAATTTTTCAGCTGTATGATGATTAACTTTTAATATATGAATCCTGACACAGTAGGAAAAACTAATAGAAAGTGTGTGCCTAAATGCGATTGATTTGATTTGCAAATGGATTTGATGCTTGCCTAAACAAACTACATGCAAAAGACAGAAAAAAAAAGATGTACTATTTTATTTTACGCAATGGCCCAGCAAGCTCTGCTCTTCAGAAATATCTGGAAGAACAGGTGATATAAAAGTGCACCATTTTAAGGTAAGTAGAGGGAGGGACTAGTTCACACAAACCTCAGAGTACTGCTGGTATTATGCTTTTCTCCTGTTGTGGAAAAGACATGCTTCTAAGTTGAAAACTGTTCCTCGGGGTGCTGGCAGGTAGTTTATGTGACTCACAATTCCCTTGTTTTCGGCAAATTCGTGACAGCTTAGGAACCTTCTTCCCACTTATGTTTGTCATTATGACCTGAGCTAGTTTTCCATACATCCACCATGGTATTTTCACGAAATTACATCAAACAAAATCTGGGTCCATGCCATCACTGTGCCGCTCTCTGCATCGGCCTCCACGAGGCCTTGTCCTTATCTTGTTTTCCACAGGGTGATGGGGGGGGGAGTACAAGTGCTGAATTGTTTAGCTCAGCCTCTGCGGATAGCTATCACTTCTGAAGCTATTTGCTTGCAGCCCTGCATGGGAACCAAGATGGATGCATTAGCAATTGTTTGATGAGCGAAAATAAAACTTTTACGCTTGACAGTTTGTTCCAAAATGGATTCCTTTTGCTACCTGCAGGTATATCTGGGGAACACTCATAATCCATCTGATGCTGTTCAAGCATGGGACAGCGTGGCAGGTTTGCCTCTGGTGGTGAATTCCTTCTGCACACGTGTGTGAGAAAAAGAGATTTGGGTGCAGCAATCTTTGCCTGTGTGGGTAACAGACATATAGAGGAAAACAAGATGCTCAGATTAGGCGCATGCTTTGATGATAAGTGTGTGTGTGTGTGCGTAGATCTGCTTTTACTTTGAAGACAACCACACTGGCTTATTTACATTAAATATTTTGAAGAGCTAAAGTGCCAAAATGTGCTATTGTCACACTAATCTAAATTAATACACAGTTAGCACTGATAACAACATAATTTGGCAGATGGGAATGGAGTGACACAATGTGTGAAAAATGCTGAGACTATCAGTAGCCCAAACCACTGAGCTGATATACACACTCCACAGAATATAGAGTGATTATACAGTAGTTTGACCTGGTGGAATAATCAGGCTATTTTCTCTCCTGCTTACAACCTGACACTTGTTCTCTAAGTCTTACTCTCTTCTGTGCATGTGCTTCAGAATATGTGCTAGAGCATTTCATTACCCTAAGATGGAGATGTTAATAAATACAGCCTCCGGGCAATCATCGATTGATCACAGTTTCCTAACTGCTGTTTTGTTTAGTGTGTCATAGACAGTGCATGCGCACACACAGAGTGCACACAGATACACATAAAGGGTTATATGTGCATGAAAAATCACCAGCACAGACATGCAGAAATGCACAATAAAGCACCAGCACACAAGCCCATATCTTCACTCACCCTGGGAATGATGAATTGCAGTGGATTCTGGTTTTCAAACAAATAGGCATGAAGAATTACACTGATCATCGTTGTAAAGCTTTTTTTTTTTTTTAACATGGTTCTCATTTGTTTTGGCTTCTAAGATCAGCACAGCAGCACAACAAGCAGCGAACAAACCAGAGTCAGTGTTTTGGCTAGAAGAAGAGCTGCTTGTCTCTTTATGGCAGCTCATTTTCTGTTTGGTATTTGAAAACAGTGTTTGCATGTTGCTGAACACTGAGGCCTCATCGTGGTGCTGCTGGTAGTGGGGCTTGTTTTGCATGCTGCTTACATGGCTGCAGGTTCACTGTGTGTTTGTGTGTTTAAGTTGTGGGTGAGACACCACAGCGGTTTGACATATATTCTCCTGGGTGATCACACACAAACACACACACACACAGGAAGCAAGGTGCAGCCTGTGTGAGATGAAGGTGTTTACATGCATATTATAACTTGCCTTAAAAACAGGTCTGAGGTAGAAAAAGAGACGTTCCCAGCACATCACAGTCATAGACTTCAATGAGGTATACATTCTGTGAACAAAGTGAAACTCCATACATGCACCCAGATTGCTTTAGAGTAGGTGTGCAAAGGCGATGAATATACATTTTGCAAAGCTGCTGTTGTACAGTTACTATTAATGAAGATATAGAGGTGCTATATGCTAAATGCGTTGCAGTATTCAAAGCAAAGTGTTTTCTTGTCAAGCTGCTTCAAGAGATCCAATATACTATTGATTCTACAGTCTTATTTATTGACACAGGCAGTCACATTCAAGATCAAGATCTCATTTTCAAAAGAGAACTATGTTCAAGAATGACATATACGCATTAAGCACATAGACAAAACAGAAACAGAAACACAGAACAGAAATTCAGAGGGACCCAATTTTCATACACAGTACAGATAGTGTACAGTATGGAAATTACTTAGGTAATTCTGCACAAGTATTTTGCACCAGTTTTCAAGCAACAGAGCCAAAATGTCCTGTGACCTGACATTATGTAATTTCTGTACTTGCGTGGGATGTGAGGATCATGTTTTGTCTTATTTATCATACTGGCTGTGTGTGTCATGTCATGTGAAAAAGTACACCCTCTTTCACTTCTAATGTTTTATGTATTAGGACATAATTTAAAAAATGGTAAATGGTAAATAGACTGGTTCTTATATAGCACTTTTCTACTCTACTTGAGAACTCATAGCACTTTATACAACATGCCTCATTCACCCATTCATACAAGCACTTTTTTCCTATGCTTTAAAAATGTCATGTGGCTCTTACCAGGTTCTAAAATTAGGTAAAAACAATATCAAATAAAGAACAAAACATATTACATATGACATATTACACTGTCATTATTTATTTAGCAAAAATTAAGCCAAAATGGTATCCTGGTATCCCCTTGGCTTGCTGCCTGCAGTTTTTCCCGGTGGATGAGAGGGTTGGTTCCCTGCGCCTTCGGGTTGGGGAACGGGTCCTAACTGTCGTCTGTGCTTATGCGCTGAACGACAGTTCAGAGTACCCAGCCTTCTTGGAGTCCCTTGGTTGGGGTACTCGAGGGTGCTCCACCTGGAGACTCTGTCATCCTACTGGGAGACTTCAACACTCATGTGGGCAATGACAGTGAGACCTGGAGGGGCGTGATTGGGAGGAACGGCCTGCCTGATATGAACCCGAGCAGTGTTTTGTTACTGGACTTCTATGCAAAACACAGTTTGTCCATGACGAACACCACGTTGAACGCAAGGGTGTCCATAAGTGCACATGGCACCAGGACACCCTAGTTCGCAGCTCGATGATCGATTTTGTAATCGTATCATCAGATCTGCGGCCGTATCTTCTGGACACTTGGGTGAAGAGAGGGGCTGAGTTGTCAACTGATCACCACCTGGTAGTGAGTTGGATCAGGTGGCTAGGGAGGATGCTGGACAGACCTGGCATGCCTAAACGTGTAATGAGGGTGTACTGGGAATGCCTGGTAGAGGCCCCAGTCCACGAGATCTTCAACTCTGACAGCTTCAACAGCATTCTGAGGGAGGTTGGGGACATGTTCAGCACCTCCAATGCTGAGGCTGCTGCACTGAGCTGCGGCTGCAAGGTGGTTGGTGTCTGTTGTGATGGTAACCCTCTAACCAGATGGTGGACACTGGAGGTGAAGGGAGCCATCAAGCTGAAGAAGGAGTCTTATCGGGCTTGGTTAGCCTGTGGGACTTCGGAAGCAGCTGATGGGTACCGGCAGGCCAAGCGGAATGCAGCTCGGGCAGTGGCTGAAGCAAAAACTGGGGTGTGGGAGGAGTTTGGTGAGGCCATGAAAAAAGA
>VUQS01059475.1:0-10002 GCA_015108495.1 Heterochromis multidens | reverse complement strand
ACAGTGGGAAGGAAAAATTCCCTTTTAACAGGAAGAAACCTCCGGCAGAACCAGGCTCAGGGAGGGGCAGTCATCTGCTGCAACCAGTTGGGGGTGAGGGGAGGAAGACAGGGTAAAAGACACGCTGTGGAAGAGAGCCAGAGATTAATAATAACTCATGATTAAATACAGAGTGGTGTATAAACACATGGTGAGTGAAAAAAGGTGAGAGAAGGAGAAACCTCAGTGCATCATGGGAAGCCCCCAGCAGCCTAGGCCTACTGCAGCAAAACTAAGGGAGGATTCAGGGTCACCTGATCCAGCCCTACCTGTAAGCTTTATCAAAAAGGAAAGTTTTAAGCCTAATCTTAAAAGTAGAGAGGGTGTCTGTCTCCCAAATCCAAACTGGGAGCTGGTTCCACAGAAGAGGGGCCTGAAAGCTGAAGGCTCTGCCTCCCATTCTACTTTTAAATATCCTAGGAACCACAAGTAAGCCAGCAGCATGAGAGCGAAGTGCTCTATTGGGGTGATATGGTACTATGAGGTCTTAAAGATAAGATGGGGCCTGATTATTCAAGACCTTGTATGTGAAAAGGATTTTAAATTCAATTCTGGATTTAACAGGGAGCCAATGAAGAGAAGCCTCTGGACATAGGTGACTTACCTGCTGCAGACAAGTACATGTACAGATCTAAATTATAGAGAGGGCCCAGAATGACATAAAAAAAAGATGATCAATCAAACCCCATCTACATATGTATTATACTAATTGAACTATCTTCTCATCTGTTCCCAAAAAACTCAGTCAGCAACAATGGCAGTCATTGTGTTTAAGCTATGACATGTGACTCACATGTGAACATTCCCTACAGTGACTACTGTCCTTGAAATTTCATTGTGATTTATATTAGGTTTTAGCTTTTGCCGTATAGAGAAAATCCCTGTAATGTGGGTTCTGGAGAAATCACAGTGGCTCAAAATTCCTCATTTTTGGAGTTTTTTGAATGAAACTAAGGTTGAATGAAATTTATCACGCATGTAAACGTGCTTGGTTTAATGTTAAGCCACTTAGCATAAATTAAAATAATTTTACAAATATTGATTTATTCTTTCCTGGCAGTAGAGCAAATTTTACTATGTATATTGTGTGTTGTTCTATCTCCCATGACCTTCCTCTCTCCAATAAGTGACCATGTGAGTCGGGAGAAATGCAGCATATGGAGGCACCGCCCCTTTCAGCCCTCCTGCTGACACCAGATCCAGTGAAGTGAAACAGGGCCTCTGCATGGCAAAAGCAGAGAGCAAGCACTTCATCTCTCACCTCAAAATCATTATTACCTGATTAAGTGTGATTAAGAGAAGATCATTAGCAGCTGCATGTCCTGTCAGTAATCATTACTGTGATGGGTGCGTTATACCCAATGAGCTCATCTGCAGGCTTAGCCACTTTAATGATTAGGGAAGCATTGTTTAGCAGAGCTGTTGGATGAAAGGTTGACTCGCTATCGTCTGAGACGAAAGTCAGAGTGAGGTGAACATCCCACAACTGCATTATAATGAACTAAATTGTTCAACAAGGGGGATGACATTGAACAAATTTTAACTCAACTTCTTCTACATTGTGTACTCGTGTTACTCGTGTTACTCATGTCCAATCTATTGCTAATAATGTCAATACTTTGGTCACTGAGCAGTTTAATGCTGAAAATACCCCAGTCACATTTGGATTATTACAAAAGCCAAGAAAGACAGGTTTTACAATGAATTAACATGAACATGAATGAACAGCTTTTTAATGAAAAAAATTAAGACTGTTCCCATTGCATCACTTTTTTAGATGTTTTTCCTGGCTTTTCTAACACTTTTTTTTTCTTGCTGATACTCTGCCTTTCTAAAACTGTCTCGTTCAGCAAAAGTGATGTATGAATTCTACTGCTGAGGTTTGTGCAAAAGTTAATTTGTGGAGCCTAATCAATGACACTGTCATTATCACTAAAACAGGACCTGGAGTCTCATAGGGAAAAAAAAACATACATCACTTTCATCTTCAACTTCATCTTCATCTTAAATTAATTTTTCTAATTTGATTTTGTGTCAGTTGGATTATGGAAGAAGAGTAAATAAATCCCCAGATGCACTTAAAGTGCCTCAGGAATTTAACTGCATATGAAAAGGATTCATTTCCATGCTCTATAAATATCTGGAATTAATTATCATTAGTGAGAAACTTTGCAGTGCAGTGATACATGCAAATTACCTTTCGCTTTTCATCAAAAGCTATCTCTGTATCAACTGCCTCTTTAAAATATGGTGGACTGAAGTTGAAGATGCAAAATGTACAAGAGTTGTTCTGATGGACAAATGTCTCTGAGACTTACGTTGGTTAGAGTGAACCCCAGAGCTTGCCAAAGAAGTTGATTTTTTTTTTGTTTTGTTTTCTGTATTAGCTATATGCTGATCTGTCAGTATCATTAGGTATAACAACCAATAAATGAAAATTTAAAAAATAAAAAAGAACTATGTTATGAGTGTTAATGTTCCATAGTTTGTCCACCACAGGGTATTCCCTGTTGGTAACACATGTGTCTGGAACACCACAAACACAACAGCAGATCGTAAACAGGTAAATAAATAACTACACATAACAAATGTTAGGAGAATCTGTTTATGTTTTGTGTGTCTAAAAGGAAAAAAGTATTGGCTGATATATCAGAATATCAGATTTTTAAATCACCATGTACCGCTATTGGTCTTAAAAAACCTATATCGGTCAGACTCTAATAGAAACCATTCATGCTTGGACCTTGCACTCTGAACTGAATGTGCACATGTAGAGTGGCCATTAATTCAAAAAAAGAGAAAATGTAGAGTCTATCTGTGTTGGTCTGGTTTTTAAATCAGAGCTTAATGAAACCATAGTGAAACTGTGCATTTGCAGAGACATTAGCTTATCTCTACTGCTTAGTTTTTTTGGCTTTTGTGGAGTGGAGTCAGTGGACCAATTTTTACACGTAGAAAACTGAACTACAAAGAAGAAGAAGAAAGGCCTGGTCAGATGTTATGCCTGAAGATCGTTTCAGCTGTCTGTTAATTGGTAAATTCGCAGGATGAAAAAAAGATGATCACAAAATAGAGATGATTGTGTATATGTTCTGTGTCTCCATGTACTCTCAGAATGACTCCGTGATGTTGAGATCAGGGAGCACTTCGCTCTCAGTCTGCTGGCTTACTTGTGGTTCCTAGGATATTTAAAAGTAGAATGGAAGGCAGAGGCTTCAGCTTTCAGGCCCCTCTTCTGTGAAACCAGCTCCCAGTTTGGATTCAGGAGACAGACACCCTCTCTACTTTTAAGATTAGGCTTAAAACTTTCCTTTTTGATAAAGCTTATAGTTAGGGCTGGATCAGGTGACCCTGAATCCTCCCTTAGTTTTGCTGCAGTAGGCCTAGGCTGCTGGGGGCTTCCCATGATACACTAAGCGTTTCTCTTTCTCTTACCTCTGTTCACTCACCATGTGTTTTTACACCACTCTGCATTTAATCATGAGTTATTATTCATTTGTAGCTCTCTTCCACAGCGTGTCTTTTGTCCTGTCTTTCTCCCCTCAACCCCAACCAGTCACGGCAGATGTCTGCCACTCCCAGAGCCTGGTTCTGCTGAAGGTTTTTTCTTGTTAAAAGGGAGTTTTTCCTTCCCACTGTCGCCAAGTGCTTGCTCAAAGGAGGTCGTCTGATTGTTGGGGTTTTCCCTGTATTATTGTAGGGTCTTCACCTTACAATATAAAGCGCCTTGAGGCGACTGTTATTGGGATTTGGTGCTATATAAATTGAATTGAATTGAATTGAATTGTATTGAAGATCAGTCTAAATATCCCTAAATTGCCCAAAGTATGGTATAGCTGAAACCATAATGAAGTTCTGTGAAAAAGAAGCAATGAACTGCCTCAATATCATTATTTCAGAACTTTACATTTAACATTAAGAAAGTAATTCAGTCTACATCATATACCTCACACTGGCACAGAATTGTCACATTCATATTTTACATTCAAATATCTGTCATATTTCAGGTGACTATAATGTGTAGTAAAAAGCAGGCCACATAGCATCTGTCATAGCACTCCGTTGATGGGCAAAATGGGGGACATTAGTGACTTTGATGGTGACATGATATTTGACTGTAGAAATGATGGTTCTAGCATTGAGATTGACCTTGATGTATTTCAATTTGGCCTGTGTTTCAAGGGTTTGTAATAATGTGACAGGAACTACTGGTGATTGGTGATTATCCTTTTTGTATAAATGTCATGTGAATCAGAAAGGCCAAAGGAGGCGATTCATATCCAAATTCAACAGCAGTGTTCAGAATGTCACTACATACCAGATTTTGTTTCAAGTGAGAATCAGCAAATTGTATTGAATAATGTACAAATGCCATTCTGATAGAGTCTTTAATAAAGGGACAACTGTCAGTCCAAGTAATCAATCAAT
Source organism: Heterochromis multidens (assembly GCA_015108495.1). Lineage (NCBI taxonomy): Eukaryota > Metazoa > Chordata > Actinopteri > Cichliformes > Cichlidae > Heterochromis > Heterochromis multidens. Next base: position 5,535 of record VUQS01059475.1, on the reverse strand, counting down.
ATTGAGGGATGAAATGGGAAAAAACAAACAAAACAAAACAAAACGCAGCCTCACTGCAGTTTGTGAAGTAGTTACAACCTCCAATCTATAGATTCTGACATTAGTGTGTTTTTGTGTTCTTGAACATGAAATTCCACATACTGTATCTTTTTAATGTCCCTTAACATTATTTTTCATCTGTTTGGTCTCATATGTACTAATTCTTGTTCATGTACATGAAATTGATATTTTCAACTTTTAAACGGCAAAAAAATCCACATTTGACAATCCCTTTGCCTCACACTAGGTTCACACCAAGAGACCCAAGTTTGAATCATACATGTCACATATCGATTACATTCTATTACTGAAAATACATTACTTGGTTAGGTAAGTTCTCAGTTCATCTGCAGATTTTGCAAAGTGAGTATAATTTGGTGAGGTTAATAGAGAAGTCCATTTATCGAACATATGATGTTTGAATTGGGTTTTTTCTGCAGCATTAGCAGCATAATATATGTATGGTAGGAATACAAGCATACTGTACATATTTCTGCTCCAGAAAACTTTATGGCTTATCAGAGAACAATGACTGGTAAGACTTGGGTTGCTCACAAGATTGTTGGCAATTATGACCCAAAAGTAGTCCACAAAGCAGCCAGCAAATAAGTTTAATGTCATGTACCAGTTTTAAATGTTTTAACTTTCGTTTCAGAATATTGCCTTTAAAAAAGTAAATCAATTGTGAAGTGCAATTTGCATATTTCAAAAGCTCATGATGGTTTTATTCTCTTTGTTCAAAACCTTTTTCTTTTTTCAATGTGAAAACCATTGTGTTGATTTCAACAATGGAAATATTGTGTCGAATAAAGAAGCAGTATATTTAGCTAGTTAAGTGTCTAGAACTTCAGCCATTGTAGGTTAGACTCAAAAAGCCTTTCAAATAAAAGAACTAACTTCTGAAACTCATCAGAGTATTTTTGTTCTAAGAAATCATTAAAAAAAAATAACAAGGCAATCAGTCTCGCTCTTTATTTACTGAAGATGCCAGTTGAGGTCCTGTGAATCATCATCTGTTTTGTCACATTTGTGCACCCTGGTCTTCATTATTATTACATTACTCTTACAATATTACAGTATATTTGACAATGTTTAGCCTGGCAATAAGTGAATATTATATAAAGTGAATAAAACTGTCTTGCTTCAGTGCAGTGCTTTGTATGAAAACATTAGATCCTAGCATGTCCTAGCAAGGATATTACTTTGACACTGGCGCAACAAGCCTGTTCCATGGAAGCCCCAGCCAAGACCTGAAAGATTGATTACCATTGCCAGATATTACAGGACACTCTTAGAGGCACTGTTACCATGTTCTTTAAGTTTAACTTAAAGAAGTCCAGTCGCCTTCTTTCAAGCTCTTAAGGACTGCTTCAGATGATAATCATTTTCATTTTATCTTAGGAAAAGCACAGTCTGACACGTCATCTCATTAGACTGTTTGAGTTGAATTAGAGCAAAAAAACAAGACCAAAATGCCATTAAATTTGCATCATCGGCTTTGAGTTTAAAATCATTGGAAAGTTCATTTACATGTAGTCAGAGGGAAAAAATCAATTTCAGATGCTGATTCTGTTGATCCTCTCTTTGTGGATACAAATAGCCATCAACGGGAAGGCAGGCAATCATACCCTCGAGACATAGCTCTGCTTAGCAAGCAGCTAAGAGTGAAAGGGTCTGCAGTAGAAAACCCACACAGTTTCTCTAAAAGAATACTGTACCAAACATGCACGTTCACAGGCAAGAGTGTTCCTGCATTTTTATTCTGCACCAATTATAATAAGATAAATTTACAATAATAAAACCCATACCAAAAAAATACTGTGAAAATATTGAAGATATGTATTGAGAATTGTGTTTTTAATGTTTGCTGGCTTTTACATTTACTTTTAGAGACTCAAATTAATGTCTAAATAATGGAGATTAATGCATTTCAAGCACAAGTTCTCTAACCTTTTGAACTTTTACATGCTGGTTGGGGAGCATAAAAGCATGGTCTTTCTTTTTGCTGTGTACACAGACAAGGAACATTTGAAAATATTGATTTGAAATATAGCTTACCAAAAGTGCTGCTGTTAGAATTTCCTAGTTGTTTGGCTCCAGCACAACTATTCATAGCAAGTGCAGTGAGAGTGAGGAATGCAGCTTAAGCAGAGAGCATCAGATAAAGATGCCTCTGTTGAGGAATTACATGGAATGTTTCCAAACAGACAGTAAGATTGGTTTCCAATTCCTCCCATCAGACAAATTGAGCTCAATAGCCAATTATTCCCATTGCCAATTAACCTTGCAACCAGCCCCATCTCAGCCCTTGCGTGACTCAGCCTGCCAAATTTGCTTTTGCCTGTCACGTCGACACTACTGATGAAAACAGACAGGAAAGCTCTATGCCTCTGCAATGATTTGACCAAATATCATTGTGTAATCTGCACCAACACCAATAGGGTTTACATATTCTTGAATGTGTGGTGAGGTCCAATATAGATTCAACTTGGAGAACCAAGACATAGTATAGGATGAGACAACATAGTTTATTATAGTAAGACTAACATTACATAAGCTGGTTCTCCTTAAAGTTGGTGCCACTGTTAACACCGCTCATTTCTCACTCACCCCCACTTTCCCTTTCCAACCTTCTGAACCAGCTGGCACCACCAGGCACCCCAGGACTAAATGATTTATTTTTGACCAGGACACATCCATTAACTCAGCCATTAAACAACTTTTCTTAGACTGCCCAGTTGTGTTAAAATTAGAAATACACTGTCTCAAAGTTCTACTGGAAAACTTGTCCATGCATTTTGGTATTTTTAGAATAAAGTATTTTAATTATCAGGAGGGCCTGAAAGCTCTCTGAAAAACCTCCAGCTGATAGAAACTGCTACAGTGAGTGACAGGAACTAGAGAGAAAGATCATATTTTTCACAGATTAGCTTCTCTTCATTGGCTCCCTATTAAATCCAAAATAGAATTTAAAATTATTCTCCCTACATACAAAGCCCTTAATGGCCAAGCTCCATCATATCTTAAACGCCTCATAATACCATATTTTTCTTGTAGAGTACTAGGCTCTCAGTGCAGGCTGACTTGGAGGAGGTGGTTTTCTGAGCTATCATGCTCCTCTTCTGAACCTGAAGTGGAAGTTGGAGGACACCCTTTGAACTTTTAAGATTAGGTTAAAACTTTTCTTTTTGATAAAACTTGTCAAGGTGATCCCACACTGTTTCAATTAAGCTCTGGGGAGGCCAATCCATCACTGATAGTGTTCCATTGTGTGTTTTTCTATCCTGGTATGCCTTTACTGCATAGGTAGTGTGTTTGAGATCATTGTCATGCTGAAAAATGAAGCAAGTGAGACGCTTTCTGGGTATTGCATGGTGGATCAAAATTTGACACTTTTCTGCGTTCATTATTATCAGTTTTGTCAAGAGCCTCCAGTGTGCTTTACAGGCTGGCTGCAGACACTCACTGGTGTACCACACTGAGATTTACCAAGTTTTTGGCAAATTTATATCTTTGTCTTCCTCTCCTCACCCCCAACCGGTCGCGGCGGATGGCTGCCCCACCCTGAGCCTGGTTCTGCCGGAGGTTTCTTCCTGTTAAAAGGGAGTTTTTCCTTCCCACTGTTGCCAAGTGCTTGCTCATAGGGGGTCATCTGATTGTTGGGGTTTTCTCTTCTCTCTGTATTATTGTAGGGTCTTTACCTTACAATATAAAGCGCCTTGAGGCGACTGTTGTTGTGATTTGGCGGTATATAAATAAAACTGAATTGAATTGAATAACTCCTTGGGAATCACCTTGTTGGTGCAAAATACTATTTTATGCCTGTCAAGCTTTGTTCTCTTTGGCATTTTTTGTAGATTAACCTAAAGAAATTGGAACAAATCATGTGTTTTTGTGACAAGCTGCTAGTAGCAAAAATAAATGGCTCAAGACCTTTGCGCAGTATTGTAAATAAAAACTATTAGTGCAGTTTTAAAACACTGCTGTACTGTAAATAAGATGCAGCAGAAAATCTAGTTTAAATTTAAGACTGATTTCTATTCAGACAGCATAATTATCTCTCTAGTATGAAGTCCTAACCAGAGCATGTATCTTTAAGTACTTGCAAAAAAAACAGTTATCACCACAGTCTAAGGGTTTGAAAGAAGGCAACTGGACTTTAAGTTGTTAAAGAAGTCCAGTTGCCTTCTTTCAAACCCTTAGACTACCATGTCCTGGATGACTGAGAACCTACACAGACAGTTATCACCACATTTTGGGTTTTGCAGCATGAAATGTATTTCTGTCATCATTAAATAACAGCTCTCTCAGTGTGTGAGGGGGTAATTTTCTTTGCACCTTCATATTATATCATCCACATTCACATCTAGGACATTTTATTATTCTGACTTGACACCGACCACCCGGCATTTAGGTGGTCCTCTTTCAGATTCATATATTCATATAGCTTGTTCTGACTTACAAACTTAGGACAAAAAGTAAGGAAATTTGTGTTTGGTTGATTATGTCTTTGTTATAATAATGCTTCTTGGCAATAAATCTTATACCACTGGAAAGCCTTTTTATTTCCTCTTAACCCTCTGAGGTCTCAGTCATCATATGCGCTAACCCTAATCATACCCCACACTTTGGGAGAGCAGCACCAACTATTACTAGCAAATGTTGCTTTGCAATATTAAACTAAAACAAATACCTGAATCCCAAATATCATCTGAGATGATCTAAAATATAACACTAAATGTGATTCTGAACATTTTTGCTTTTTTATATATTATTTTACATAGTTTAACAGTATCATTATCACTTCATAAAATATCTAAAAAGCTTCTGTGTTATTTACAATAAGATGTGTCCACAACATAGACAACATAAGCATAGTTATTTTGTTGGCTTCAATCTATTTTTGTGGTGTAGGACTTAAATGCATCATCTGTCAATAAAATCCATATAACTGCGCTGTTAGCATTACAAACTGGTATATAGTTTGAAGTCCACACTTTCAACACAAGTTGAAATGGAAACTCAGCGAGACTGCATCTTGCTGCTAGGTCAGCTTAAATCGGTCACATGATTTGGACACGCCGCCATGTCTGTTTACTCCAGAGGGTTAAATTGTGCCACATTTGTATGGAAAATACATTTGTGGGTTGAGCAGCAGAGTTGAGTATGTGTACATGAAAAACTTGCCAAATCTTCTCTGCCAATGCCAAACAAGTTATTCTGCTATTGACTCTTGTTTTGAGCTTCCAGTACCCCAGGTGCTGACAATCAGGTGCCTGATTGGCACCTGATTGTCAGCACCTGTGGGCATGGACCTTGCTACAAGCATTCAACGTTTGACTAATCTGGTTTGTGCATAGGGCAACTTCAAGCTGGTGTTCTGCAAAACAAGTTGCAGCATTATTTGGAGTAAGCCCTAGTTCCATTGTTACAAGGGTGTGTGTGTGTGTGTGTGTGTGTGTGTGTGGGGGGGGGGGGGGGGGGGGTGTTTCGCGG
>VUQS01059456.1:11621-24388 GCA_015108495.1 Heterochromis multidens | reverse complement strand
TTTTAGATCTTCACATCAGGTTATGAAAGACGGCGGTAACACTGCAAACACAAAAGCCCAGTGTGCAGCTGCTTCCTTGTGCACTTCTTAGAATCACTGAAGAACAAAGCTTTTCTCTCTGTGTTTGTGCATCTCTTCTCATGCTTCATACTATTACAGGATGTTTACATTAAGTGATGAGTGGGATCTTAATGCAGTGAGTCTCATTGAGGGAAATTTAGCTGTTATCAGTAGAAGGGGGGGAAAAAAAAAAAAAACCCACCAGGACTGGGTCATATGATGCATGAGGGTAATTTCTCTCCAGGCATAAACTTGGGAGTTGAGGAGTCTCTTGAACAACATGTGATGAGCAACATTTAGAACAAGGACACTTGTATGTGTCACGGAGCGTGCGCTCTTGCATGTTTGTGTGCGTAATGTGGAGAGAGAGATGATCTCGGGCCATCATATGTTTGTTTTGTTGATGAACTATTTCTTTTTATTATAAAAGAAAGAAACAACCAAAATAAATGGTAATTATTTACAGCAATGGGTAGAAAATGAAAATACTTGCAAACTCAGTCCAGACATTTGAGGTTCCTTCTTAAGAGTCTGGATCACTGGTTGCAGAAAAGTTTTGGGAGACACCATTTTATGTTTCCATAACACCATAAGTGACACCCAAGTGTGCAAAGTCTGAACGGGTACCTGTTAAATGAATGTCAGCTCCTTGCTGCTGGTAGAGTGTAAGTGTGAAGAATGGCCTCCAGTCTTTCTTCATGTAGCAAGACCAAGACTTTAAGGAGCCCTGGATCAAAGTTTGTTTTCTTTTTCTCAGTGTTTTTCTCAGAAGTAAAGGGAACTGAAGGATTAGTAGGTTCAAAACATAGACAGAGAGGGCACTGCTGCTGGAAGGTTTGTTCATGTGTCATACTTCACATCTTTATCAGCCTGATCGCTGTGGTGGCCCTCTGTGATCTGCAGAGACAGGTGCAGGTAAGGGGTTGAAAGACCACACCCAGGAGCATAATTTTCCACAGAGTGGCTAGAGATTAAGGGCAACATGGCAGCCCCCTTTGTTTCCTATGTAAAATGGAAGGAGAGTGTTGAGAGCTAGTCCAGGTGCTTAGCACGTGTCGCGTCCGAACTTTCCAGGCAGGGCAGGCAAGAGAGCCACTGAACTGCTGTGCAGAGGTGACCCACAGGAAGAAGCAGGGCGGACAGACAAGTGAACAGCAGCAGGAAGTGAAGGAGCAAGGAAGTTCCAGCCCAGGCTCTGCACAGTTGGTCATCGCCTCTTCTGCTCTATAGACTAAACAGCCATACAAGGATAGCGTAAAGTTTTGGCCTTTAAGACGCAGTTAGTAGTGCATTTTGTGGAATTCCTCCTGGGTAAAATATCCGGACATACAGCAGTTTTTAAAAGTCTGTACAGCACATCAGCTGGCATCCCTCCAGCATTGTATGATGTCTGTTATTCACAAGCTGGCAGGAAGGCTATTTCATCGAGCTGGACCATGTCTAGGGGACATAAGCAGTGGAGAAGGCAGACATAGCCAACCACAGGAGGAGCTAGAGGCTTGCAACTGGAGTGAGTTTTTATTCTGGAGCTGGGCAGTGGTGGGGGTTAGAGGTGGAGCTGTAGCTCTTGCTATGTCCCATTAGCTTAGTCCTTCTCTGGCAGAGGGGGAAACATCTGACAGATAACCAAGCTGTGTTTTCTTGATAATGTTGTCCTGAATTAATCTTATGAATTGATGGATTGAGTGTCTAATGTTCATTTATAAAAATGCTCAGTTACCACTTGTTTTTTACAGTTACAATGAAAAGGAGGGCATTTCTCTGTGCACTATGCTGCACAGCAAAACACAATCAGCCTGAAACATAGTATATGATGAATATTATATTCTTTGACTTTCTTACACTTTTATCGTTGTCCTCCTGACTCTAGTTTAAGACATTTTTCTATACCTTCACCATTAAAGTGTTCTCATTAGACTTAGAATGTTCTCTTTGCTTTAGTGTGTTTTTAAAGCTTTTTTGTGCATGTAAAAGGTCGGCCAAGTTATAAAGCCTAAAGTTCACTTGGGAGGGAGTTATTCCCTCCCACAGGAAACATTGCTTCTGAACTGCCTGAAAAGCCTTGTTGGCAGTTGAGTCTTTTCTTCTGTAACTTAATGACATCAGTGTGCAACATATTTACGTAATAGCTTTGTAACAGAAACTTTTGATGAAACCCTGAGTGTCATAAGTGGGTCAGGTTTGGAAGTGGCTGTCAAGTTAATACTTTTTTTTTTCCTCCAAACTTCGTAGCTGCAGATCAGTAGCTTAGCTACGTTTTAAGTGATTTAAAGCATGATTACTTTCAGCGCCCACCTAAAAGAAACTGTTTTTAAATCTTATCCCAAGTTAAAGTGTCCAAATTGTGTACACTTTGCTGTATAAATTCAAAGGGATTTTTATTTGTATTATTATTATTATTATTATTATTTGTTAGGACTTGTACATGTACTTCACTCACTAGAGACTGTTTTTTAACTCTAAAATGTCTCAGCCAGGAGCAAAATGCAATCACAAGTGTCCTGCTGTCTAACAAACTGAATATCCTATGTAATACTTTCATTTATGATGACAATAATAGTAATAGATGTCCCAATAATAGTAGGAAGGAATATTCTCTCAGCCTGTTGCATGGCTGCTGTTATCTTTAATATATCCACAAGCCAGAGATGTGTCAAATCTTTAAGACAGATTGGAGCCCTATAAATAAGGGCTGGGTGTTGAATAATGTGGTTTTTTTGTGCCTTTTATACTACAGAGCAATGTAAACTAAACTGGCACCCCCCTGATAGTACATGTGTGGAGAACTAAAAGGTGTCTTAGGGAAGGCACTCAACACTCAAGGCCAATGCCAACATCCTATTCACAGTTTTAAAAATGTTGAGCCTGTCTATTTTTCCTTTTGCCCATGTTCAACATCTCTAGTAAGTGTCATGATTGCAGACAAACAGCTCTGTGTTATCTCATTTTTGTTGGACCTGCTCACCAGTCAGAGCAGAGCTTTTAGTGAGGGGTGGCGTTAAAGGAACATGAGCTAAAACAGAATTTCAGTCAGGGTGAAAAGTGGTGAGTAATTGACTAGTCTTATGAACAGGAGAAAAAAAGTCAGACTAGTCAATTATGTAAGTATGAAAACACTCAGAAAACAACAAACACTGGGCACAGTCAAATGGATGAGGTTAAACATTGGCCAGACGACATTTAGATATGTATTTGAAGTTAATTCATGTTGTAAATATTGCTGAAACGTGTGACACTTTGCTGCATTAATAACAACACACACACACACACACACACACACACACACACACACACACACACACACACACAATGTCAGATTAGTTAGCAGTCCTAGCACCACCAGCGTTTTTTCCTTGCAGGCTTCAGTCATGCGTTTATATACCAGTTTACTCTGACACAGCTAATACACAACCATTAAGTTTAACGTCAAAGTACGGCAGAACTGCACTGATTCACGCAGCTGTCATCTGCTTACTTTCCATCTCGCTTGTTTAAAACTTCCCTTCACAGAGAGAGAGGGGGCCACGGCCGCCTGTCTGAGCTGCAGACCCTGTTGGGGTGGGTGGTGTGAGAACATCTTATAACCATTCATTCTTTATGTTTATTAAATAATGTTTGACTAGTATTTCTGGTGCTGACTACTAGCAAGGGCAGCAATGTTTAAACATGGAGTTGACTAGTCGTGCACAGTCCTGTTGAAGAGAGGTGTTGGTGCAGTGTACTGTATGGAGGGGGGACTGCATTTTTTTGTATTTATTTTTAAAATATGTAAGCCTGTTGTAGTAAGAAAAAAAGTCTAAAACTGTCAGTGAGTGAAAGGCTCTGTAAATATGAGCAAGACCTTGGTCACAAGCGGTTATGACACTGTGTGTGTGTGTGTGTGTGTGTGTGTGTGTGTGTGTGTGTGTGTTGAATCTGACAATATAATGAGGTAGCACTTGATCCAAGTACAACTCTGTCTATAAATATCTGTGGGGTTCATGACCCGCCCCTGCTCTGCATGCAGCTGATTTGTGTAATGGTTAAAGGTTTTTTTGTTGTAAGCCTGCACTGCTTATCGGTTGACCTTACTGTTGAAAGCCAATCGGCCATCTCAGGCGAGCTTACAGCACTGAACTGGCAACATGGCAAACTGACACTTTCCAGTGAATAATCCTGAGATCCAGCAGCATGCACGGGAAAAAATCCCGAGGCTTTGTGAGTGGACAAGCAACAGGAGCTTCCTTTGGATCAACAGGCATTGATAGTAGTGTAAATCTGTGTGTTTATTGGTCTTTAAATGGTTTGTTCTTCATGGCATATTATAATGCAATCCTATATGAATGAGGCACTGTGTGCTTTGTCATTTTTGTCATCTTGTGCTCGTCGCAGTTTTTGTAACCTTTGCACACATGATGTGGCCATGCAGTCAGCCTAGATGTAAAAGTATGGGAGCAAACAGTGATTATAGATGGCTCAGAGGAGCACTGCCACATGTGGAGAAGAGAGAGAAAAAAATACTATATCCTATACCCTTTTCAGAATCTGGGATATTTTCCCTTGCTGCTTAATTTTGTCTGCCCTGGATTATTGCAATATGCAGCAATTCTGAAGCTGAAATTACACAATGAAACCGATGGCTGTGGAAGTGAATAATACATGACAGTAGTGCCGGGTGATATGACCAAAAATTTGTACCACTGTATTTTTTAAGATTGTCATTTTGACAATTTTATTATTATTATTATATTTTTCATTTATTTGGCTTTATATAGATTCCATGGCCACTTTATTAGGTACAAAAGCTCAACTGTTTTTTGAAGCAAATATCTAATCAGCCAATCACATGGCAACAAATCAATGCATTTATTAGGCGTGTAGACATGGTCATGACCTGCTCCTGCTCTGCAAACATTTATATTTATTAACAGAGCCTAAGAGTAAGGACAAGAGGACCTGCTGAAGTTCAAAGGTGATTTTAAGTGACGTTGAACGTGCCATGGTTGTTGGTGTTAATGTATTTCAGAAACTGCTGCTCTACTGGGATTTTCCTGCACGACCATCTCTAGGGTTTACAGAGAGTGGTCTGAAAATGAGAAAATGTCCAGTGAATGACAGTTGTCTGGGTGAGAATGCTTTGCTGAGAGGCCAGAGATCAGAGAAGAATTGCCACACTGATTTAAGCTGATAGGAGGTCAACACTTACAGTAACTCAAATAGCCAGTTGTTACAACCAAGGTATGCAGAAGAACATCTCTGAATGCACAACACATTGAACCTTGAAGCAAATAGGCTACAGCAGCAGAGGACCACAGTCAGGTGGCAGTTCAGAAAGCAAAAGGATTCCAGCCCAGGTACTGGCAAGGTGTACCTAATAAAGTGGCTGAGTGTAAGTTTACAGTTGCTAATTCCTGTAAGGAGTATATAGAATATAAGACATGTATATAAAACATATAAATAAAAAACTAAAAAAAAAAGAATCTACTCTTAGGCTCTGTTAATAAATATAAATGTTTGTCAAAGGGGTATAAAGTCAGTACTTAAAGGTCTTCCTTTTATGCTTTTAGGTTCGATGGAATGCCACATTTTGTTGCCACTGTTTTTTAAACAAAGTAAGCAGCTAAGTAAGCTAGCTGTGAAATGCAGCTCTGAAACAAACTCTTCTTGAACTTACTTATCCAGAGTGGAAAAGAAAAACACATTAGCCCCAAGTAACACGTTGCCTTTGCCTCACCTGGGTTCTCTCGTGGAGGAGCTGCCTGAGCCCTGCCCACGGTTAAAGTCTGAGCAGCGTGACAAGAAGTGAAGTAAAGAGGAGTCTCATTTTACTAAACCCAAAAACTTCTAAACTGTGTACACAGCTCCTCTCTTGGTGCATCTGCTCTCTTTTCTTCATCTTTCATCTGTCTTTACTGTCGTCCCTGCTGCTAACGGATTGTTATTCTTCCTGGGTAGGTTGGCTTGTATTAGTTTTTGCATCTCATGATTAGAACCGTCAGAAAGAAGGGTGTACTGTTACTGCAGCTCCCCTCTCAATACACTTCACAGCGCTCCTGGTGTCCATTAATCTATATTACATACATTAAAACCACTTAAAAGGCCACAGTGGGTGTTTTTTCTGTTCTCTGGTATTGCTGTATTTGACAAATGGATATCATGCATGAAAATAAGATTGGTCCAACACTACATGACTGGCTGTCAACTCCCCTTATCCTGAGTTGGTCAGAAATTTAACGAGGCAGCTCTGTTTAAGACAGTGAAACACTCCCCATTGGTGGCTTTGTTAGTAAATGTCCCCTGCCTGTTTTCATTTCATGGCTAAAAGCTGAGTTCTCACCTTTACGGACATTCAGCCTCATTTCTAGTTTACATACAGCTCTGTTTGCTCATTTACTGTTTTCTTATGCACCACAAGGGCTTGTATGCTATCTGAACAAGGCCTGGTGTAGACTCAGACCTGATTTGGCGCGCTTTGCAGTTTAATGTCGGTCAACTCGCCCTAATATAACCCCTCTGTTCCTGCGTCAGAGTGGGCCAGTGAGGCCCAGGGGAGAGATGTGGGATTGATTTTTGGAGGATCAATTCAGCCCTGGCACTAAACAGACTCTCTGGTGCTTTTGGGCTGTGTGGGGGGAGAGAAAAAAAAAAGTTTCACTGTGGTTTGTGCTTTCCTGTTTTGCTAGTGTCTTCTGAGAGCACCACTTTTATGTTTCTGAAAACACCCAGATCATCTCTGAAAGTTTTTCATCAGTGACATCTGATTGGTTCTGCTAATTGGGGAAAGTTTTAGCTGCAGCTAGATGTGTGTAGTTCATCTCAAGGGTATTTGCTTAGGCCTAGTTTTCCATAGGACTTCATCTCTGGGTTGGATAAATATACCAGCTAGTGTTTTATGCCCCATCCCCCTGGTGATTATGCCCCTGTTTAGATCAATATACAGCCTCTGTGTGTGTGTGTGTTTATGTGTTTGACATGAGAGGGAACAGCAGTGAGTACTTTGTGTACAGAATAAATATTGATACAAACCAAGCAAGGAACCAATTGATCTACGTGAGTCTAACGGTAGCAGCACTGCTCTCCATACTATGAGTGCACACTAGAGGTGGATGCTACTTTTTGAACTTGGTCTCCAGCAAAGTGAAAGTCACAGGAAAGACTGAAGACACACTGCCAGAAGGGACACTTGACTGGGTTTTTGTGGATGCGTGGGGCTGCTGACTTGACCAGAGTGCTCTCAGAGGGGGAGGATAGGTCATGAGTCAGTGGCTGTGAGGAAGAGGCCAAGAAGTAGTATAGGGGAGACTTTGCAGGGCTAATGTGTGACAGGAAGAGCTCCAGAAGGCATGCAGGGAAGAGGGAGTCATCCTCACGCTCAAGTGAATCGGGGTCGCGCTCAGCAGATGCTGCAGCACCAGAGGTACCCATAGTCCTTCCGGATGGTAAGAAATTGGGAGCTACAGGAGAGTGAGAGTTTTTTTTGTTTTTGTTTTTTTGATCACCTGCATCTCCGTGGACACCAGTTTTGTTGATGTGGCCATTTAGCTGCCAGCTACTTTTTCCTGCAGCACCCATGTCTTTCCTTTGCACAATTCCAAGTTATTCCAGTAATGGCTCTTTCTGTTTGGAAGTGGAAGTTGTGCAACTTTCACAGGAAATGTTTTCTCCCTGGTGACCATTCTGCTTCCATTTCTCTCTATGAGCTGCAGTGCTCCTGACATGTTTATGGGAACTTTAGTCTTTGCTATTCTTGCTTGCTTTCTCCTATCCTATTGTTGGAGCTGCTGGTCTTTTGAGAATTTGCAGGAAATTATGTTTGCTAGATGAGGATTAAGCTTTTGTCTTGTTCTGAGTGTGTATGTGTGTGTGATGCACAAATACTTGCATGAGACATTTATGAGTAGGTAGTCTTGTTTTTCATAATTAATTTCAGTTTTCTGATTCAGACATCACTCCAAAAGGACATTAGCCATATCACAATGCTGATGAATAAACGACAGCACTTTCACTATTGACAGCTGACTGGCTTAATTTAAACCACGCCCCAGGCTGTGGTTTTATTGATCATCTAAGCAGACAGAAATTTCACATAATCATTAAAGCCTTAACATTTTTTTTAATAGATTCATACATTTTTGTAGTTTTAGTATTGATTTTAAAGTAATAATTATCCATTATATCTAACTTGAATTTAGTTCCTTTAAAAGCATTTCCAAATTGTTGAGCTTATAATCTGATCATTTAAAATCATGGAGTTGTTCTCCGCACTTAATTAATATTTATGTAATAATATAGCAACACAGAAAAATGGACACAATTTTAATTTTCTAAAAGCAGTTGTTCGTTTATAACTGTCACCATCTTGTTTCCAGTGCTAACAGTATAAATAGCACACTTCAGCTCAGCAGCTGTGCCTGGTGCACAGACAGTAAGGAAGAATGAGGAAGGGTTGGTTATCTACATGTTCCCACAGAGCATTGAGATTAACCCCATAAAGATAAGGGTAAAAAAAAAAAATGAACTTCTCTATATGACATTGTGTGTGCGAAGTTGTTACAGTCTGTCCACAGGATTACACTACCACTCAAATGTTTGTGGTCACTTAGGAATGTCCCTTTCTTCTTCTTTTTTTTAATTAAAGAAAAACAAATTTATTTTTCCATCTATATACCATTAAGCTGAGTGCAAGTGTTATGTCATTAATCATTAATGGAGTTATTATAAATCATTTTGTTGATTTATTTATTTCATTAGCCATAGTTGGTTAATTGCAGTCCTGGAAAAAAAGAGATGTTTTCTTTCATTAGTGTTCTTGTTCTAATAAATGAAGACTGTTATATGCAGGATAAAGAAACCTTGAAGATTTCATACAAAGATGTGTACTACTCCCTGAGAACAGGACAGGATGACTCTCTAAACAGATAAATGGCAGGCCTCAGTGCACAGCTGATTGTTTCTCAAACTAGATGTACTTGCCTTCTCAGTCTAGTCCTAAACTGTCTGCTTCACTAAATGCTACCTGTAAGATTGCACTGAGTTTTTAAATGAGTAGTACACACCTTTGTATGAAAACTGAAGTGTTTTGGAAATTTCCCACATGGTATAGCTTTCATTTAGTAGACCAAAGAATAGTCTGTCAGCATTTTGGTGCCGTCTTAAAATGAATCAAACCCACAGAGGCCGATTTCAGCTGTGATTTATTAGTGGGTCAGTATTATCAGCCGATATTAGCCATTTGCCAATCTATTGGCTTCTCCATTTATAATGGCAGAAAATTGAAAATTTAAAAAATTTAAAAAAAGAAAAGAGAGAGAGAGATGGGAGAAACACCCTTCAACCATTTTACAACTATTGATGTGGCATAGTTTGTCAATCAGAGAGCACTCTGCAACAACCCTGCTGGCAACACGTGTTTGGAACGCCACAAACACAACAGCAAGCTGATTGGAGCAGAACGCAAACACTTAAATAACTATACATAACAAGTGTTAGGGAAATCTGTTTATGTTTCACATGTCTCAAAGAAGAAGAAAAAAAGGTCGATATATAGGAATATTGGACTTTTAAATCACCAAATATTGGTATCGGTATCAGTCTTAAAAATCCTATATCGCTCTTAAGTATTAAGTAACAAAGAGTATCTGAAACATGATTCCGATGACAGTGTACCTGAAAATGGGTCTCTTCACGCCTGTGTTGCCATTTAATTAAAAATCACTAATTTCTTCTGATTAATCTTCCATGAATCATTATTTTCAAGAATTCTCATCAGCTTCCGGTTTTATAAGATTCTTTCAAACACAAGGACAGTTCAACATGACCTCAGACTTTTGAGCAGTATTTTGTGTCATTGAACTCTTCAATCCATGCAGATCTATTTTACTTATTATTCCATGTCTGCTATTCTGCAGTATGCAGTGAAAGAAGTCTCTCAGGCTTCTGAAGATGAGTTTCTTTAGTGTAAGCCCGAAGGTGTCAGTGATATTTCAGAAAGTTCTTATCACGTGCTTTTACGGCAGAAATGGTTACATTTGATTAAACCAACCTGGAATTCTTTGAAATCGATCACTCACTTGTGAGACCAAAAATGAATGGTAATAAAAATATTTGGAACACACATTCTAAGTAGGATTTGGTTTTACACTGATTTGGCTGGTTTGTTTCTTTGTTTAGATCTTTAAATATTTACTGTTTCAGTTTTGCTTTATGTTTTGGTTTGTATCTTGCAGTTTAATGGCCATAAAATCACAGCTCTGAACATGGTTTTCTTCCCTGTATTAGTGTGTGTTTTGTTTTTTCTCTCTATTCTGTGAGTGAAGTTATCTTTAGCACTGTTTTAATTCACAAATTTAGCTATGTGCTACATATTATTTAGCTTGTTCTTTCATTGTTGCTGCTGTCAGCAGCTGAAAAACGTTGGCCGAAGGTGATAAGACCAGATGAATGCAGACTGTCATCACAAGCAGTATTTATGTTGATCTACATATAATCTTCCCAGTGCTTCCAAACCTTTATTTATTTTTATTGCTAAACAAAAACTCAGTTAGGTTAGGGTGACTACTGTAAAAACCCTGTCTGAATGTGCACTTTGTTTCTATTTGCAGTGAAGGAGTTTCTTGCCAAAGCCAAAGAAGATTTTCTGAAAAAATGGGAGAATCCAGCACAGGTGAGATGATGAGACATAATTCAGTTTCTCTGCAGTCATCACTGTTGTCTTAGTTTTTAGTTGTGTTGAGGCACTGTAGTACTAGAGTGCATTTCATAATGAGTCTTTACTTGACTTGTGTTTTGCCCATTTACTCAGAGAGCCAGTCTTACTACTCCTTACATACTCCTGCGGCTAAACTAATGAAAGCCTATTTATTTCAGTAGGGCAGTTCGCCCTCTGCTGGGCATGTGTGTAATAATACTGTTGACGGCCCCTTTCAGACACAGAATATGTAACCATGCTGGATTCATCAGGCTGTTGAGATGGTATTCTGTCATCCAGACATGGATGACACTTGTGCAGATGTTCCTCAAAGCTTCATTCAGAAATGAAAACAGTGTCTGAGAGTGCTACAGAGCATGTGCAGTTTTTGCCCTGAAGACGTGATTCAGGCCATTGTCAAGAAGAGCAGGGTCTCTGTGTGTCATGCATGGTGCCACAGTTAACGATGCACCCCAACCCTGGCTCAGAGAAAGAGAGGGACCAGCATAAATGCATCAGACAATGGTCTTAAACCTAATGTAATTAGAAGAGACCTGGTGAAATTAAATTTTAAATATGAACATGTAATTGCTTTTTAAGGCATTCTTTAGTGTGCTGAGCAACTTACAAAGATGCACAAGAATATGACTGCAAGTGCCTACCCCTTAATGTAACTGCTTGCATTTAGACTTGGACCATGTCGAAAGAGATATGCCCAGATTGCTGTAGCACCTTTTTATAGAAAATTGACAAGGTTGCTCCATCAGTGATAAAGCCACAACGTGTTTAGATGCTGTCAGATAAGTGAAAGGGGTTGTATATGTATATTTATTTCTACCATGAGTGTGCCTCAAACAAAAGACAATATGTCGAATTCACAGTAAAAGAATTTTTGAATACTTGTTATTGACATGGCAGTCCATTTTAGTTAAGGTTTTACAAATGACAATGTGGGGCTTGTGGGTTGTGTAAAGACAAAATGATTGTGCGCCCATTTCCTTAACTGGCATGGTCTTCTGTCCCTCAGCAAACTGCGGCGTTGGACCATTTCGAGCGTTTGAAGACCTTAGGCACGGGCTCATTTGGTCGAGTCATGTTGGTGAAACACAAAGAGTCTGGCCAGCATTATGCCATGAAAATACTTGACAAACAGAAGGTACAGTATTTTTGAGGCACATAATTCAAGAGTATATTGTAGGGTAAATAAATGTGACTGACTTGGGTGTTCTGGCTTGTGTTTCTGACTGTAATAACATCTTTTGTAGAAATAGTTTTAGAAAACTATAGAAAACATTTTTCTTGCCCCGTTATGAGAACAATTGGGTCATATGCTCTAACAGGTGGTAACTTTAGAATCTCAAGAAGATCACTTTGAAGTTTAGATGTTCTCCAGTGCCAAAAAGACTTTCTAGCTTTACAACATGTCAAAGTTGCAGTTCCTTACTGTGTTACTGGGGATTTATGCTTCAGCGGGAAATTTACGTCGTAATCACAAACCCCTCTGAAACCCTACGCCGTAACCTATGGCATAACCTGACGTGCACCTCCCTAGAAATGTAACTGCACATCGGGTCGACACAGCCCGCAACTATTGTGATTGGTCTGTTCAGTACCGTCGAATCCTCCTGTGCATTTCTGGCTACTTTTTCGCTGAAGTTATTGAATTTAAGAGTGAGAGAATAACAATTATTGTCTCAGTATAAGGAATATAATAATCATAGCATCCAAATAAGGACTCATAAATGTCATCAAATTTCTGGAGGGAGATTGCTGAAACTAAACAACAAACAAAGAACAACAAAGAGTGGGGACCCATTTGTTTCTATCATGGCTGGCACTGCATATAAAACACTGGGACACAATCACACGGTAATTAACAAATAATCCACCAGCACAAGCATAAATGCTGGCATCGACATTGGCTACTTACACAGGTTATGTCGTAGGCTCTACTAAGATTTCCCCCAGAAGTCTAAATCCAGCCTGAGATATAACCTTGCATGTAGAAATTTTTTTTTTTTTTTTTTTTTAAGTCTTTTTA
>VUQS01059442.1:0-10912 GCA_015108495.1 Heterochromis multidens | reverse complement strand
GTCAAATAGGGCTGTCAGCTGTGTACCAACCTGACTTCTGCACAACACAACTGATGGTCCCAACCCAAATTAAGAAGGCAAGAAATTCCACAAATGAACCCTGACAAGGCACACCTGTGCAGTGACAACCATTTCAGGTGACTACCTCATGAAGCTCACTGAGAGAAGGCCAAGAGTGTGCAAAGCAGTGATCAAAGCAAAGGGTGGCTATTTTGAAGAATCTAAGATATAAAACATGTTTTGGGTTATTTCACACTTTTTTGTTTACTACATAATTCCATATGTGTTAATTTATAGTTTTGATGCCTTCAGTGAGAATCTACAATGTAACTAGTCATGAAAATAAAGAAAAAACATTGAATGGGAAAGTGTTCAAACTTTTGACTGGTAGTGTACATTTTGTATCGGAGATAAATTATACTGTTCTTCATATTTTAGGTCGTCCTCACAGCAGTGCTATGTGAAACATGTTACTGTGGCTTTTTCTGACAAGCCCAGCAGTCGCTGCATGATGTAACACGGTGCAGATATTGTGTGCAGTTACACAGTTTTTTGTGTGTGTTTGGATTTGTGTGATCTGTTTTGTACTATACATTCCTAAAATCCATCCATGTACTTTTGTGCGTATTAAAATAAGCTCACAGGGGCAGAAGCAGGACTCTGCAGCGCTATACTCGACTGTAACCATAGCAACGTCGGGTTAAGGTGAATCTCTTTGTTGCAGAAGTATGATTTGAATGGCTCAGAGGGTCACGGCTGCACAGTATCCATTGGGGAGTTTGGGACGTATTGATGTTTACACGCAGTAATAGATCTCAGATTGTTGTGCAGGCAGCGGGGGAGTGGCGGGCTCAAGTGTTAAAGGGGGAATTTTAATGGAAAAGTTTGGCCCTCCACTGTAAAACCAATCTGTTTTTCAGCATGTGATGAATCTCTGTTTGCAAAGTGAGAATGATGCGTAATGTTTGACAGTCACTGGAAATAAAATACTTTTGGTAAACAAATCGGTGTCAGAGAGCCAGCAGGCAGCAAGCAATGATATGGTGCATTCAAATGAACAAAATTTACACGTGGGGGGGAGATTCTGAACCGCTAAAGCTGCACATACTTCAGTTTATCAAGTCTTCATTTGAATGAAATAAAAGGGGAGATTAAGCTGGAGTCATGTAGTTTCATACAACAGCAAACTGTCAGCAGCTGCTGTGTCTGTTTGCAGTGCAGCCAAACAACCTGACAAAGTTTTAATTAAGAAATCAGTAAAACAGAAAAAAAAAACAAAAAAAAAACAGATTTTCCATCAGCTGGTTAGCTGACTCACCTTCTGGGACAACGGTCAAGATTTCTGGGTTTCTAGTGTAGTCAGACTATTCAGACATTCGATAACAGGCATGTTCCTGATCTGACTTTCTGTTCTGTTCACGGGTCACTGCTTTGAATAGACAGAAATGTTTTTTTGAAAAGCAAATAAATATGAATCAAAAGGGTGAACTACAAACCAAGATTAACAGGTTAGTGAGTGAGCAATGTTGAGATTTAAGTCAGAGTTGCTGCAGAGTTGTGACTCTGTTTTGACCTGTTGAGATTACCGTGATAACTCATGCTGAACATAACCTGTTCAGTAGCAGGTTGCAGTATCTTCACAGTTTCAGTTCAAAATCAGCTTGAAGCTTCACGTTTACACTAATTCTTTTAACAGTGTGAGAGAGATTTCTTACTAATGGCACTGAAAGAACCCCAGCTGTAAACACAACACAAACTGTGCATCAGGAGTTTGCATGTATTCAGTCGATGATGCAGATGTATAAATGTTTTCATGCTTGGTCCTAATCTTCTGTGAAGTGTCTTTTACACTGCTGGAAATGCAGCTTCTGGAACACAGATTAGAACACAGCTCAGTTACCAAGAACATTCAATCAGAAAGAAAGAAATCATTTTACTTTAATCCAAAGACAAACTAAACAGATTTCCACGTCTCCTTTACTGGAATGTGGGAGAAAGTCAGACCTGAACATACTCAGACACCTGTCTGTTCTCACCTGTGTTGATTCCGAGCACCTGACTCTCATTCAATTTGACTCTCATTCCCCTCCTGTTTCTAATCCTTAATCAGTCCTCTGTCTGCATATATAGACCAGTCCTCCTGTGTCCTTCATCAGGATATCTGTTATCCTCTTATCAGCTATTAAAGCTGTTTCTTGTGAAATTACGCTACATCCTAGAATTGGTGGCTGGCAGTGGTGGAGACCTGTGAGTCTAGATGTAGTTGGGTGAACTTCCACGTGTAGCAGGGATTCTGGAACCAGATTCCAGATTCTGTTCTTGAAAAGCAAATGTTGATGTTGAAATAAAACAGGTAGTTGTATCTGTCAGCTTGCCCTCTGATGGATGTGATCTAATATGTGAATGGTTTAAAACTTGTTTTAAAGAAATAAGATGTGACTCGGCTGTTTTTGACAGCGCTTCACAGTCAGCACTCGATCTGCAGTGGTCCCCGAAGACCCACAGTCCTGCCAGATGGACGTCATCAGCACTATCCATCAAGTTCAAGAACTTCACTTTAAGCTGGATGCAGTTACACGAGCAGCGGCTCCCACACAACCTGTATAATTTGACTCACTGTAGTCTTGTCTGTGCTCTTACTAATCACATTCTTAATTTCTTTCTGCATTTTCTGCAGTTAAGCATCACTTTCAGCTAGTTCACCTGTTGTTCATGACTTTTGACTAATCAGTCTGTTTCTAACTGCTTATTTTTAGATGCATTAAACTAACTGAACCATCTCTTCTTTACATGTAACTGTTAAGACTCCTGTATTTGCTTGCTAACTAGTTTCCTTGCACTTTAAGTCACATCATGCAGCATTAAAGATGTGGACATGCAGCGTGTCTAAATCAGATCCTTCTCATTCTGCTGTTCTGCAGTGTTTCCATGTTGGTCACTGCTCAGCAGTCCCTGCCTCTACAAACAACCAAACAAAAGTTAATTAAGAGAGTAAACCATGTTTGTTTGTTTTTTCTATAGAACCGTTAAAGTCCAGTCAGACTGAAAGAAGCTTGATAAAGGCAGTTTATCCTGCCCTGCTCTCTGAAAGGAAATGAAAAGGGAATCCAGTGCCACTGATCTGAAGTTGGACAAAGTACAAACCATTCACACTTTGGATGAGTTCAGTTTCAGACTAGTTCTTCAGTTTAGGCCAAGGTTTCTCTGATTGTACCATTCAAATATGAGTCGAATGGTTTATTCAGCAGGTTTCATAAGACTGGAAATTGAAGTAAAATATACATACTGTACTTAAGAGTGCTTTTATACGATAAAAATCTCTTCTGTATAGACCTCAGTGTGGAAATGTACCATCTCTATTTGAATTAATAAATAATGATAAAAAATAAATGTAGGCAAATATATAAAAACTAATTATAGGGATTTTTTAATAAGCGAAAAAGAAATACCAGCATTAAAGTGCATGAAATAAAGCAAATTTAATTAAAAATATAAAGAAAAAAATCTAAATGTAAAAAAAGTAAAAAAAAAACAAAAAAACAACCACAGATGTAGATATAACTAATTTTAATACATTTAATTAAAAAATTTAATTAAAAATTAATTAAACAAAAGAATTACAAAAATTAAGAAACAAAACTATACATACTATTTAAATCAGTCTTTGTTTATTCAAGTAAAAAGCTAAAAACAGTAAAATAAAGATTAATTTAAAAAAATATATGTCTTGCTATTTTTAATATAACTAGATATAACCAGTAGCTAGAGTAAATAAAAACAGTCAAGAAAACGCTAAAAATAACTTAAAGTAAACCTAATTTATCATTCTATATGTATCGTATGGAGAGTACAGACAGTAAAAGCCTCTGTTCTCACCTTCTTCTCACCATTTTAACATTTTCTATGAATATTTTGCAGAGCAGCTATCAATAAAAGATTGTGACAGCTGCCTGAGTCTGCCTCTTTCTTTGCCACGAAGGTTTTCCTTTGTTTCCTCCTTGTGTGCACCATGCCTATGCTCTTTAATGTAGCTCTTTGTCCCCAGCATGGATTGTACCATTAATTAGGTGTACTGCAATGTGACTGTCTTCGAGTATCAGGTGCTGCTTTCTGCAGATTGAAGAAGGATGTAAGAGATGGAGTGAAAAATGTGAGCCCATCAAAGGACTGCAGTGACAGTTTTACAGCATGACTGCAACCTCAGAGCCTCACATCACCATGCGTCTTCTCTACCTTCCTCTTCCATTGCTTTTTGTCTTTTTTCCACCCCTTTTTATCCCTTCCTCTCCTCTTTCCTCTTCCTCCATCTCTTTTTCTGCTGCTGCTTCTCCTTTTCTCCCCTCTCTGTTTTAAGTGGACCCTCTATTTCACAGTCTTCCTCTGATTACTCTTTGTCACTATTTGTGCACTCGCTCTCTTCACTCGAAGTAAACAAGTCACTAAAATGATTCTGTGAGCTCGAGGGACTCTGCATAGGCTTGTTTGTTTGTACCTGACGTATATTTGGAGAGGCTGCTATTTACCGTGTGGACACATGAGTTTATTTGCACGGCTCCTTCCAACAGGCAAACACATAAAAGAAACATGAGTGAAAATAACAAGACATAAATAATATTTAAAACAGAATAAACACTGCAAGGCAAACACCATTCAGTTCTTCCCTGTTAGACATATTACAGTATATTCTGTATGCCTCTTTCCACTGTTTTGTTGTATCTGGTTGTATATTTTTCAATTCTTTATTTTATTAAAGTTATTTCTTAACTTTAATCAAACTTTGTTTGTTTACATCTACAGTGCATTGACAATAAAAGCTAAATCTAAGCATAACCTAAATAAAAAAACTAATATAATCTAACCTGACCCAATTTAACCTAAACCTAACCTAATCTAAACCTAGTCGAGCATAATTTAATATAACTTAAGCCCAAACACTTCAACAGCAGGTTTGTCATTAATAAATGAGACTAGTGTTGCTGCGGCAGAAAGAAGACAAAGAGGCAATTTCATAACACAAATCAGTGGTGCAGATTTAAAACACACTTTACCTGAAATATAGCAAAAGTGCAAACTGTTCTGATAATGTGGGGACATTACTGTAACTGAAAAAAGTGTTAATAGCGTCAAAAACGCTAGCTAGACGTAGGCTAGATCACGAGAGACTATTAGCAAATTTTAGCTTTCAGAGCCATTAGTCTGCTGGCATATCGCTAATTCCCAGCCAAGGAGCTGATATCCTTTATTATTTCAGTCTGTTAAAGATTTCTGTTCTTATTCTGGTTAGGCTTCATTGTTTGTTTACAGTACAGCTCCAGATCCAGGTGAGAGCAAGTCAAAAGGATGTTACCTGTCAGTGGCCAGTGGCAGGTTGTATTCAGTTTGAATATTGCTATAAATTGATATATCAGTTTATGCCTCTTATTAGGTTGTAAATTCTGTTTCACTGTTACATTTAACTTTTGGGTGACAACACAGAGACCGAGAGAGGAGGATTGAGAGGGAGAGAAAGAGCAAGCAAAAAGAAACAGTTAAGAGTGGACATGTAGTCAAAGTCAAAAAAAATTTTTAAAGCCAATGTAGGTTCTGTTTTGCCCACATTCAATTATGATGATTTCACAACTAAGCAGTGTGTTATACTGTTATCAAATGCGGATCCCTAACATGATCCATCCATCCATTTTCTTCCACTTATCTGGGGCCAGGTCGCGGGGGCAGCGCCTAAGCAGGCCACAGATCTGATGATACGATTAAAAAATCGATCTGCGACCTAGGGTGTCCTGGTGCCACGTGCACTTATGGACACCCTTATGTTCGAACATGGTGATCGTTATGGACAAACTGTGGTTTGCACTGAAGTCCAGTAACAAAACACCACTCGGGTTCAGATCAGGCAGGCCGTTCCTCCCAATCGCCCCTCCAGGTCTCTGTCGTTCAGTGCATAAGCGCAGACGACAGTCAGGACTCTTCCCCTGCCCGGAGGCGCAGGGAACCAACCCTCTCGTCCACTGGACAAAACTCCAACGTACAGGCAGCAAGCCGAGGGGATACAAGGATACTCACCCCAGCCCGCCACCTCTCACCAAGGGTAACTTCAGAATGGAACAGAGTCCAGCCCCTCTTCAGGAGACTGGTTCTAGAGCCCAAGCCGTGCGTTGAGGTGAGCCGGACTATATCTAGTCGGTACCTCTCAACCTCAAGCACTAGCTCAGGCTCCGTCCCCACCTGAGAGGTGACGTTCCATGTCCCGATCGCCAGCTTCGGTAGTCGGGGATCGGTCCGCCAGGGTCTCCGCCCTTGGCCACTGCCCGACACACACTGCACCTGACCCCTACGGCACCTCCTGTGGGTGGTGGGCCTACAGGAGGGTGGTCCCATGTATCCTCTTTGGGCTGCACCATCTGGCCAGGCCCCGTGGGCTAAGGCCCAGCCACCAGTCGCTCTCCGTTGAGCACCCTCACCAGGCCTGGCTCTAAGGCGGGGCCCCGGTAACCCTATCCCGGGCAGGGTAAACTGTTCCCTTGATCTTAAACTCATAGGGGTCTTCTGATTCGCTCTTTGTCTGGTCCCTCACCCAGGACCAATTTGTCATGGGAGACCCTACCAGGGGGCAAAACCTCCCCGACAACATAGCCCCTGGGATCCCTGGGACGCACAAATCCCTCCACCACGATAAGGTAAGCATTCACGGAGGGGCCTAACATGATCTTAAATTAATTATTATGATAATGTATTTTTATGTTATTTTCTAGTTAAATACTATATATTTGTGTGTGATTGTCAGTGCAAAGAAGGAGCAAGGAGGACAGCGAGATTGTACAAGAGTAGGAAGAACCAGGTGAGCAAATGGGCAGTTAGCGAAGTTAGGTTGAAAAGCAATAATTATTTTTCTCAAAATAATTTTACATTTTACATTTGATGGATGCTTTGTGTGCTTTCCACTTGCACACTTAAAAAATGTCAGTGGACATTCTGAACAGAACATATTGATATGAATAGCAGCATTTTACAGGATACATATCACTGTAAACATGGCTTGAACAGGATGACTGCCACCACATTGACGTGACAGACTACAAATCATTTTTTTCCACTCATGGAATTGGGATACATGATGTTCTGTGCTGAGTCTGCACAATAAAAAGAGGGTTTGTATGAATTCAAACACTTTAATGTAAAAAGCAGCTCTTTTACCAGTTTGCTTCTTGTCCAGGTCCTAACCCTATGGAGTGGCAGGGTGATTTTCCAGTGTCCGTATTGAATAATGCCACTTTAATTGCTTGGTGATTTGGTGGAATACCTCTATGTGGTTAAGAGACTGAAACAATTCTGTGCATGTTTCTCCTCTTATCTGCTTTGCTGCAAATTGTTCTTTAACTTACTTTGGAAAATTCTGGTCAACATGACTGAGCCTTTGCTTTGGATTTGATAACTAAAGGGTCCACCCTAAAACCAGTGTATTATACTGAAATCTGTGATTATTCGTTCTGAATTATTCTTAGAAACTGCAATAGGTCATCCAACTAATTAGGTTGCTTTTAAAGGTAACATTGTAATATGTACCCAATCGAAATGAGGTTTGCAAATGTGAAAAGGGTTGACTACATTTGCAGCCATATTCCGATAATATTAATTGCAAGGTACTGTATGCATGAAATTATAATTGGGGATTGAGCTCCACTAAAGGTTTGATCCTAGAATTGCCCCTGGTATAGAGTATACCTTGATTTAAAGTTAACCTAGCCTTGAACTAAAGTAAATCTAATCTATCCTAAAATTAATTTCGATTAACTGAACCTCACCTAACCTAAACCTAACTAATATTACCAGGCATAACATAACCTAGTGTAACCTAAATTTAAAGCTAACCCAAACAAGACTAGACCTTAATTTTAAAAACACAAATCAAAAATTTTAAGTTAAACCTAAACTAAAGCATTTTTTACTAAACATAATCCTGAACCATATTCCATATAACCTAAATCTAACTTATAAAAGCTAAACCTGACCTAACCTAAGCCTAACCAAAATGACCTAGGGTAACATAATCTAATCTAACCTAAACCTGAATTTAAATCGAAATGTAAAACTAACTCAAAAGAAGACTATGCCTTGATCTGAAGTTAACCTAACCCAAGTTTAAATTAAACCTACAGTATCAAAAGGTGACCTTAAAAGGTAAGTTATAAAGCTGTTAGATGAAGAGCAATAAATATATCTGTCAGTGAAACCTGAATAGAAATTTTTGTCCTGAAAACAATAAAGGTGTCAGTTGTCCGACCCCTGCCCTGAAAGACCCAATCAACAGCCATTGGCTGAAATGCTAACAATAATGCTTCAAAATTTCCAGAAACCAATGGCATCACAGTGGCTACTGCTATCTTTTATATATAGCTTTTTCCTCTGCTGCTTTTTACAAATTATAACCTGGACCAGCAGTCAAATGGACATAAAGGCACCTGCTAACATACATAAGCAACATGTACAGCATGTCAGTCCCATTGTGCTGTTTTTGCAGACAAGCTCCAAATTCAGAAAGCAAAAGACTTGAGCTAAGAGCTGGCCTCCTTAAATAAGTCTTACACAATACTTCCATCCCATCTGCTTCAAAGAGCCAGACAGTGTAATGAGGGTGCTGAGATTCTCTCAGCAGAGCTGCAGAGGTAGCCCTCTGAGAGAGCCACAGTTCCACATGATGAAACAAATCCTACAAATAAGTTGGACACAAACCCTTAACAGGGTCCTACAGCCATGATTTCCCCTTAAAACAAGTTGGTCAGTTTCTCCTTTTGGATGTAATGAAGATAAAAAAAAGACAGTTAATCAGATCAGGGTTATGGGATTTAAAAGGTTGAAATATTTTTCTCTTTCATGCAGTGAGGTTTAATTCCGAACAAAACTAAGTAAATTTGGAAATGCAGGGATGAATAGTTATGACCAGTAAGTGCTCAGCTCGTTCCCTCCTAACTGCACAGAAGAAATAGACCTGTGCATCACCATCTACCTGTAAAACCACCAAATTAAAGTTTTTTAATGCATCAGTAGAATTGGATTCAGTTTAAAGAGTGATGAAAAACCAAGCGGCACAATGTCTAAATGGACATTTTGTTGTTGTAGGTAGTGGTGTGCAATACTGCAAATGTTGATATTGATCTGATACCAAGTAAATACAGGGCCAGTATTGCCAATACCAAGTACAGATACTGGTACTTTTAACTTATAAAGGCAGCTTATGTAGGGGAGAGCAGTGTGTCATGATTTATGAGATAAATCATCATCAATTTGCAAATTCTGAACACATTTAATGACCACTAAATCACTGTGATTATTACTTTCTACAATACTTAGTTAATGCAATAAAACACGTCTTTCATCTTTTCATGTATTTTGAAACTGTGTTTTTGGAGACCTGGAATGTAAATGTGCGTCTTTAAAGCACTTTGGGTCAGCTTCTGTTTTAAATGTGTTATACAAATAAAACAAACTTAAAGAGTTATTATATTCAGACATTTTTCATAGTTCATGTTTGAGGTATATTGTTTTCAGTTCCAATACAAAAATTTATTTACCACAATTCAGTGGGCTGAACATATTATTTGAATGTCTGAATGTCTTCCAGTCTATAGGTAATCAGTCTGCTAAAGTAACACCTATGATGACCAATAACATTTTAACATTAAGTCATAACTGAAACATGACTTTCACCACTATATGAGCTACCTGGATATTCATTGCCTCTCTTGAAGGACTGTGACAGTGACCTCTGTCTGTGCTGGGGGTCTGGGTCTGTCTGAGGGATAAAAATAAATAAATAACGGGATAATCCCAGTGTTGTACCAAAAAGTGATCGACTGCCAAAAAGTGATTTCCAATGTTTTCTATGTGCTTTCTATGTGTATTATATTAGTAAATAGATTGTAGTCAACAGGATTTATGGAGGGGTTATATATAAAATAAAGAAATTACCTGTTTTGCAAGTGTCTTTATGACTCTGCGTTATTGCACCTACATTATAATCAATCCAGTTCTTTTTGGCCATTTAAAATATCTCGATAGAACTGTGATGTTATATTCATTGCAATTTCTGCTGCCCTCTTGCCCAGATCTCTCTTGAAATAGACATTTTTAATGTCAGTGAGAGGGTTTCAGATTCCTTGGCTTTTTTTTTTCTTAAAATCCAGGAGAGGATGGTCCATTTAATGAAAAGCTATGCCTTAGCTCCCTTATTCCAGTATATTATTTCTCCCTGCATACAGTATATAGCTTTCCTGCTAATCAATGTCAGTATTTTCCTACTGGCGTTAGCAGTGACCTAAGGGGCTTAACCTTAACATTGTTTTGCAATGTAAACTTTGAAGAAAATCATTGTCTTTTCTTTCTTCTTGTGTGCAGATTGACTGTGACGTCATAGCGCTGATGGATGACGCAACTCTGGCAAATTACATCCCCTCCTACGGAGACCGAATTGCCCTCTTCAATTTCTGCAAAAGCAAACAACCACTTTCAAAAAGAAAACAAGGACTTCTGCGAAAAGTTCTTCTCTCAAAGTGAGAAAAACAGTGGTTGAAATGTCGGACTTGGATGACTTAATCAGACTGTACTTCAGACTTTCTTTCAGTAACAAAGAAATACTTGCAATTTTAGCACATAATAATCAGACCATTATAAGTGTTCGAACTCTAAAGAGAATTTGTAAAAGACTTGGGCTGTTCAGGAGGAAGAATCAGTCAGACTTGGAAGATTTGCTGGCCTTTGTCCAACAAGAGATCATGACCAATGGACAGATGCAAGGTTATTGTTGGCTACATCTTCGTGCAGTTCAACGGGGATTTGTGGTGTCACAAGATACTATAAGATGCATAATCAAATTGGTTGATCCACAAGGTGTGGAATTAAGACGAGCTCAACACTTGAG
>VUQS01059440.1:2079-16249 GCA_015108495.1 Heterochromis multidens | reverse complement strand
AGTAAATTCAAAAAAAAAAAAAAAGCACAAATCACAGAGTTTTTTTTTTTCCTTCTTCTTCTTTTTTTTAATTTTAGGGAGGATTTAATTGAAATTGTATTTTGACAAATAACCATTTAATGGTGTAAAACAGGCTATTGTGTGAGTGTGCCTGGGAGTGTGCGATAAGAGTAACAGTGGAGGAGAAGCAATGACACTTCTTTTTCTAAAGACTGGGGGGGGGTGCGCGCGCCGTGTAAGTATGTGTGCAAGAGAATTTACAGGAATAGTAAACAAAAACACATTTTTAACTGATTAACCCCTCGCTTACACTCTCACAGCTTAGCAAGCCCTTGCCATTTTCTGCACACTCTCTACTGCTTGATGTGTGTTTCTTGTGTTTGTCCCATCAGTTAATGCGGCGTGCTTGTCTTCCTGTCTGTGGCCGAGCATCGGCACACACTGAAACTGCTTTTGAGATGTTTGCTACGGCGCAAAATCGTCAGCGACATTGAGCCCAGGCTGCCATGTTGTTTTATCGGTTACTAGCATGTGTTGCATGTGTGCACCATAGCAGAGCAGCTAATTCTAATCCTTACGGGGCTTTCAGAGTTTTCTGTATGAGCTCGGAGTAGCGTGCTGAAGAAAACACACACATAAAATGGGGTGGGGGGGGTATAAGATGGTACTTTATTTTATATTGTAATTGGGTGTTTTTCAAGCATAAAGGAACTGCGTATAGAAATGTGTGAGTCGCAGCTCGTAAAGGTGATTATAATTGTTATGCTACAGTGCTAATATGAAAGTCCGATGAGAAAATCCCCTTGTTTTAAGATTCTGTGGTTTGCTGAGCATAGCTAGGAAGCTTTTTTGAATTGTTTCAGTAGACTTGTATATGTGTGCGTGTGTGTATGTGTGTGTGTATGGCAGGAAGCCAGCATCATCAGTCTTATTAGGAGCGTGGATGAGTCACTCCCCTCCTCTCCTTGCCACATCATCTTGCAGTTGTTCTCCTTATAGATAGCTGGGTCAGAAGTGCACAAATGACACAGTTTGTTGTGTCTACATTTATGCATGTGGCTTTTACCTGAGAGAGAGAATATGCTTCCAGCAAACATGACAACCACCTGCTGTACAAGAGGCTTTGCCTGTGCTTGTATGTGCACTTGCAAAGGCTGTGCTTGCAAGATGAATGAGGGAGCTTGACATGCTGGGACACTTTATTTATGGGGGTCTTTGGCTTTGAGTGCTGAGTGTTCAAATGGGCAGAGAGAGGTAGAAACCCAGAGAGGGAGGACATGTGCAGAGGGTAGGGGAGAGTGCGAGACTGCATTTGATAATTGGCTGAGAGATTGTCACCAGAATGAAATTATGCTAGTTAATCTCTCCTCAATTAATTACCACAGGAGCAAGCCGCAGTACATTCATTATTCCAGAAAGAGTATTGACCCCACTGAAAGAGAAAAGCAGCCATATCATACCCATAATGCCTACTTGCAGCCTTATTGTAATGCTTGTTAGTGTATAGACTGCAGGCTACAGCTGAAAAATGAAAAAAAGAAAAAAAAGAAATGGAAGTGATGACATCTTCTACCTGCCTATACAGTGACCTAGTTCTGGATGGCTTGATGTGTATTTTTTTTTATGTTTCGTGTCATCGTTCACCACAGAGGTTAGGTATCTCCGGAAATGAGGAAAAGGGAGGTTACAGCTCACTATGAAACCCAATCAGAGTGTATGTTTTCTCTCCCTCACTCTCTCTCTTACCATCAGGTTTTCCTCCAGCCCGTCTTACACCTCTCGAGGCTTGGTGGTGGTGGTGGTGGTGGTGGGGTTCCAGAATATTCCTTTAGTTGCCCTTGCCAGGTAGTAAATACTTCAAGAGGCTCAAGGAGGTGCAGAATAGATCACCTGCTGCCACATTCAGCAGCGTTCCTCCAGCTGGCCTATAAGCAGCAAAGCTAAGACTGAAAGGTTGCTGCAACATGGAAAGATGTCAGTTATGAAGAAAAGGGCAAATGTGGGTCAAGTAGGCTCACGAAGAGAGCTTGATTTGCATAAAAGTACTAATAACGCCACTAATAACACTAATAGTCGTTTCTAGAACAGTAATTACAGGATGGAAAATTTGTTATTTTATGCTCTTTCGATCCACACGGACTCCTACTTACAAGATTTTAACTGGGGGTTAGATGTCACTGAAAAAAAAAAAAAATTATCTGCTGTTGATGTTAATGCCGCTGCTGGCGGTGCACACCACGTCTCGGGTTCTCAAAGGTCATTACTCCACAGGACTTCCCTTTTTGTTCTCATTTTCCCCTGCACCACTGCTTATCTTCCATCCCTCCTTAATTGTCTGGCAAACATCTCAGCAAGAGAAAGACAAATATCGCTTTTTCCTGTGGATATTGTTCTGTCTGAACTTGCCGTCGCCGCGTTAATAATTTAGCACCTATTCCTTTTCTCGCCGCTCCTTTCTCTCAGGAACATTTCCTCCCTCACCTTATTTTCTCCTCTTAGACCGTTCTCCCTCTTTCTTCTCTTTCTTTCTTTTTTCTCTCCATTTCCTGCCTTTTATTCCCCCCCAGAGCCACCTTTGGTTGCGTCTGTGTGCATATCTGCAGCTAGGGCTGTCTGCCTGTCTGTCTTTGATGCTGAGGACCTCTCAGCTTCAAGGCAGTGCCACAGGGGCCCTGCAAAAGTGAGACCGCCAAACACAGAGAGACTTGCTCTGTGCCATAATTAGTCGGCAAGTTTTCAGCTAATTAAACGGGACCTTATTAGAGGTGCGAACGAGTAGAAAGAGGGAAACAAGAAAGACGACTGCTGAGCAACTGTGGGGGGAATGCTAGCTCTCTTTGGTGTTGTTTATTTGGCTTGAGCCTCATCCCTAACTTGGGCTCTTTTTGTTCCACTTTTTGTCTCCTTGTATCCCTTTTCATTTGTCTCCTTTTCTTATTTTTCCTCACATGTACACGAGTATTTCCAAAAGCTGTTCCGACAACAGCAACATACACTGTCACTGTACACTAGATTGAGATTGCTCCGGCGTGCAAAAATAGACACGTCGATACAGGGAGGCCTTTATGAGGGCTGCAGGGTGATCACATGCCCGTTTCTAAGCTAGACTCACTGTTCACACACAGACACCTTTTTCAAGCCCTGACGTCGTTCTCTTTTCTAGTCTTAATCAAGAAATTGAAATCATGTGGATGAGTGTAAATGGCATTTGGGAGGTTAAAGGCTTTTTTTTTTGCTTTCTTAATAAAGGGAATGAGATAGAAGCATATTAGATTGAGTTAGAAGAGAGGTGAGTGGCGCCTCGTATCAGGCTGCAAACAGGACCTCATTGTGTGGACGAATAATTTGAAGCTTTAAACAGGCTAAATTAAGGTCTTGGATTGATAAGTTAATGTGTGCGTGCTAGAGCAGACATGGAGTGGCATACCAGGAATTATTTACACTGTAGTACATATTCTGTTTTATTCTTCTGTCCTTTCTTTTTCCTCCTCCTATCTCTCCCTCCTGTCTTTGCTAATGTCCTCAATTCTTTCTCATCTTCCCCTTGTCTCCCCTACTCTCCTCTCCTCTGAACTGCTCTCTTTGGCAGTGTGTTTGGCCTGTGACGGCCCAGAGGCAGCCATGCTGTCTTCTCCAGTCAGTCTGCTGTTTTTCCTTCTCCCATGCCTCGACCCTGCTATACTCAGCACACACCCTCTCTCTCCCTCCCATCTCCCTCTCTCTCTTTTATTCTCCTTCTGCCTGTCCCTCGCTCTCTACATCATTCCTGTCTACGTCTTCTCCCTCATGTCCTTCGCCTCCTTTTCTGCTCCAACCCAAGTGCAATGTCTGTCAAAGACACAGAGTAGACAGACATACAACAAAAAAAAAATGCATGCAGATGCATCATCTCTGTTTTATTTCCTTTTCCATATATATATATATATATATATTTTTTTTAATCCATCTTTTTCCCCCATCCTTTGCTTGGCTTTTTGGGTTGAATCTGCTGGCCAGAAATGAGAAAGCAAAAAAAAACAAAAAGTCTCAGAAAGTGTTGCAGTAGTTAAAAAATGAGACTGCCGATCAAATGCAGACCGTCACATGAACTTGCTGACATGCTATAGCGAAAACGCACGGTACAGTACTGTGACACAAACAAACACAAGAAACTGTAATCTGTAAAGTGTGTGCAAATGCCCAGAAGCAGTAACAGTCTGATGCTCCATTTTTTTTTTTTTTTTTACTACCACTGCAACATCTTAGCAAGCGCTAAAGACAGCGCGTCAAATCGCTACTGTACCCAAGCAGTGGAGGCTCTTTTTAATACCCAAAGTGTAAGCTAGTCAGCTGATAGGGTGGCTGACTAAAGCCCACTAAGAAAAGCCACAGCTCAACGGGTGCAGCCACTGGCCCACTTTCAGCCTGCTTTCCTTGCACCACTGAAGAAGGTCTTCTTTTTATACCCCTTAAAAATGTGTGCACAGTGTGAGGCATTGACATCTCAGAGCGCTGTTGTACAGAGACATCTAATGACTTTTGTCCTGTTCTGACTCTTGTCAATCCCTGAGTCATTATTGCCACTCCTCCCTTCATCTTTCAGAAGCCTCTTTTTGAATGAATGTAAAAGAGGCCTAATGGCTTGCATCGTGGGCCATTATTAGCAGACCAGCCTCTGCTTGGCTGAAAGTTCTTGTCTTCCAGCGATGTAGAAATCAGGCACCCACACTATGCCGCTGTTTTCTAGCTCTGGATCCCCACATAAAAAAAGTCTGAGCCCTTGGGATGTAACCTAGGATGGAGAGGCCTCCTTGTTTGGCTCTCAATGTCGCAGCGAGGCTTTTTAACACGGCAGGTCTGACCCACTTGCATTGTGTTGTATTGTGGTCA
The DNA here is from genome assembly GCA_015108495.1 of Heterochromis multidens. Taxonomy (NCBI): domain Eukaryota; kingdom Metazoa; phylum Chordata; class Actinopteri; order Cichliformes; family Cichlidae; genus Heterochromis; species Heterochromis multidens. Next base: position 11,380 of record VUQS01059440.1, on the reverse strand, counting down.
GCGAGCACGGGCTTGCAGGATGTTTGCGAATATGTAACAAAGGTCTGTGATTCTACTGTGTGGGCTCAAGGGCTTTTCCTTTGAAGATATTTTATACGTCCTCATTTCTGAATTGGCTCTCGAAAGGGCCCGTGCACGTGTGTGGAAGCAACACCACATGTCCTCTCCATTGAAACAAACTGGAAATAATTAAAAAAAAATTTTCAGCTGCATTTCAATGTTTGCTTTCATTGTTTAGATTTTACTTCCTTAAGATTTCGAGTAAGCAGGAATCAAGCGACCCAGCATGGGTTCCTAAATGGGAAATTTAAGGAGTAATGTTTCTTTCTCCTCTTGCTAAGATAAATAAACAATCTGTTAAGACATTAAATTAAATTTAGCACTGCCTCAGCCAGCAGGTGAATGTACTTCTCTGGGCTGAAGCCGGCTCTGCCACACTTATTTGTCCAAATCTAAAGGACAGATGAATTTAAGTGGTTTCATATTGATGGCCCAACCTCAGGGGGAGGTTACGCTCTTGAAGGGAAAAAGGGAGAGGGAAAAAAATAAAAAGTATTTTTGCTTTGATATAGCAGCCCAATTCATTAGCTCAGTCGGAAATGTCTTCATTTTTAGCAAGCCTGCAGAGTCAATGGACCGTGGCTAGAAAATCAGCCTCCTTTCAGCATGCAACACACAGAGCGGCAGGTAACTACCTCAGCATCTCACTGTGCAGGGCGGCAGAGATGTTGTTGCTGAAGGTTGGCTGCTTACCCATGAGAGCTGGAGGTAGCAAGAGGTCATCCCTGCTGTTTCTTTTTGTTTTTTTTTTTTTTAAACTAGTTTGCCTGAATGTGACTGGGGTGAGGAGCCAATTGGATGAGCATTCAGGAGCAGGCCATGAAGGGGCCCCGAGAGAGATGCTATGCATTGTGGGTAGCCTGATGGCTCAATCCTATGTGTAAATGAGCTAGACAATCAGTACCTGGTATCCGCTTGTCTCCTTGATAGCTGTGTTTGAGGCAGGGAAAAGGAAGGAAGAAAACACGCTGCGATCCAAAGCCACAGTTATCATTTTCATCACACATCAGCTGCCATGTTAACTGTGACTGCAGTTGCATCTATTTCACTTTATTTTCCACACCATTCTTCCAATTTGTTTAGCTGTTTACAAGTCATTAAGTGCAAATACTTGTATTTTGAGCCCTCAGATATAAAAAAATTATTTGGTTATTTGGATTTTTATTACCGAGCGGCAGTTACACCCTGAGGCATTGTCTATATATTGACTAGCATTTTACAGCTGGCGTCGACGTGAAAATAGACCGCAACAGATTTTTAACAAAGATAAGTTTGCGAGAGCACAGGAATGGCACTCTTGAAGTACTATCAAATGCTTTGCTGAGAGGCAAATTTCATAGTGGAACAAGTGATTTGTTTGATGAGTTGAAAACCAAATCAGCAGGACTTTAGAAGACCCTCATTCTGTGTTATCTGTCTCCCCTTTCTTTGCTGTCCTTGTCTCGGCTGCATTCTGTCCTCAGTCATGTGTCTGCTCTGCATAAAACTTTTTTGTGCTGCTGTCAGCGTGTCTTTTAGTTACAGTTTGAAGGCTGCTCAAGGTTTCTCATGCAGTACATATAATTATATATATATATATATATATATATATTAAATAAGTGACATAAAGACATAAAGATTGATTTCTATTCTATTTTTTTGTCTTTTACAGGAGAAAAAGAGCATTAAAAGTAAGCCATGGTCCAAACTCTTTTTTTTTTATTTTTGTTGTTGTTTTTATTATAGGCAAAGGCATGCTTGGCTTGGTTTGCACTCACCTTCACTTTTGCTTGATTTTGGGTTTCCATACTTTCCATCAGGTCATGAATAAATTACATCTAATACAGCATCTCTATAACATTGGCACTTGTGTTAACTTTGGCACTGTGTAGTGTCTAAGCATTCGGGCTATGGAGCAGACTCCTCCTTTTCTTCCTTCTTAACGGTTTTGGTCTCATATTGAACCGATTTATTAGCTTTGGGCTATATTTGGGTTAAATATTTTACATAGTGCACTGTCTGACAGTAGTTATTGACAGAAAGCTATCTGTCTAACCTGTTGTCCTGATTTAACACTGTAAGCACATAATTTACTTTCCACAATAATACAGTAGATGTAGTTAATCTGAGTCCAGCGCCCTGCTAGGCAATTGGTTAAGACTCCTATTACGGAATTTAAGAGGATATCAGAGTGCTTGAGCCACGCAAAGCTATTAAGCTACTTAGATCAGAACATGATTGCCATCTGCCAATCACCAAAATAAGAAAACAGGCTGTTGTTGGTGCTGTCTTCTCACAAACATCCTCACCCGCACGATTATCAGAGCTTAGAATTAGATTAGCTTAGATTAGAACACCCATAGAGCAGGCTTAATTGTGCATCTTTAAAAACTAAAGTATGACTTGACCTCTTCCCTTCTATCTTCATCGCTGGTCCCCTCTCTTCCCTTCCCCTCTCAGCACAAGCGCGTTTTGAAGCATGACATTATTTCAGCTCTGATTCACGCCACTGTTTTTTAGTTTGGGGCTGTTGTCGTATCAGTGGAGTCTTCTTTGTTTTTTGTTACTTTTTTCTGTCATGTGGTATGGGTTGTGCATGAAAACAAGAACAACCTTTCTCCGTTAAACTCTTATTGGATTCACTAGTGATGAAAAATTGAAACTTATACTAGCTGAGGAAGTGGGTGCTTGGCAACCATCGTGACCAGTTTTTATTGTTTTCTACCTTCTCCATTAACATTCAGATGCGTTGATGACCTCATTAGGGAAAACTTACAGATTCACGCATCGAATGAAGGAATTCATAATAGCCAAATCATGTAACACATACCACAAACAAACACTTAGTGGTAGGAAAGTGTATCATTACCATTGTTAGTTTATCATTAAATATCCCACTTTAGTAAAACAAGCAGTGTCATTTACTTTAGTTTTTCTCTTCTGCTTCTTCTAGACTCCCGGCCCTTGCCTGACGTAGCCATGACTGGCAAGTGCACCCGGGAATGTGACGAGTATGGCCACTCGGACTCCTGCTGGATGCCTGTGCGCACGTCGCCCGAGCGACGGCCATCCAAGTCAACCACCACCCCCCAACAACCAAAGCTTTCCACTTTCATGAGCGGCAATGGCAGTGGCAGCAGCAGCGCCGAGCAGCCCGGCAGCCAAGAGACCCTCGCCATGGCCGCCATGGCCAACGGAGACCCCACCGCTGCTCACATGATGGGTGACCGCAATCGCAACCTGCTCAACAAGAAGATGGCCTCCTCCTCCTCCTCCTATGAGGCCTTTGGCTCACCTTCCTACGGCTCGCCAGGAGCCGGGGAGGAGGTGCTGGGCCACCCCACTGAGGAGATCCCCCTTGCACCTACTGGGGAGTACAAGCCCACATCCTGTGGTACTCTGACGCGACGGGAGGTGTATCTGTGAGCTGGAAGGGCTAGGTGCACCTCATGTGTCACAACATGTGGCATTCAAATACAACAATAAGCATAGCTGCTTACCCACCACCATTACAGCTCTAGAAGCTTTTAGCTACCCTTGTCCTGTGCAAGGTAGGACTAAACTTTCTCCAAAGACTTTTACGACAGCTCCTTAATGAAAAATCTATGTGGATATATAAACATAGTCACCATTTTTTAAAGTGCTAATTCCGGCCATGACCTGGACGAAAGGAGGAGGAGGAAAAACTGCTGAGGGCACTGATTCAACTTTCTGTGAGGTTGTTCTACTGGCGAGTCGGGCTCTTAGGACACAGTCTGCTGCCTGACAGTCAATCTGTACAGTAATCAACTCATTTTACATATACAGTACATGCATGCATTAATCCCTGTTCCCATTAAGGACCCCATTCCCTGAAGATGACACTATACAAAAAAGACCATTTCTTTTTCTGTTTATGTTTTTTCTAGAAACAAAGCTGTACATGTAGACTATTTTGACTTTACAGTGTGTCTGGATATGCCTTTTTTAAAATTTCAGAACAGTGTCTGGACATGATGTTCTGTTGCTGAAGTAATGTATTGGACAAAATGGTCTCATGGTGTCATACAGACCATGGATTCTGGCATCTTTACTGTTTGTGATAAACGTTGCAGACCAAAAGTCAACCGCTTTCGAATCTTATAAGGACGGGAAAGACTAAGCTTTAAATACTCAGTCCTCTCTTGATATGGGAATTCATGGATGGAAATGGGAGCCAGTGCAGTTTGCTGCAACAACACCTTGGTTAGACTACAACCCTACTGGTAGACCGACAAACTTTTGATGACTGACTCTAACCTACCAGTGTGCACGCTCTTTACAGGAGTCACTCATTGTACATAAACATCAGATCATAGCAACAGTGCTAACCGCTCTCATTCCCTTTTGTCTCGCTACCTTTCCTCACTCTCTCGTTCTTTGTCTTTGATTGGCGAGATTGAGACCCAAACCCTCCTGATAAATGCAAGATCTTACAGCCGTCACCTACAATTGCATTGGCTAGAACAGCATGTGTGTCCACAGTTGTACATTTTGGATCACCTTAGTGGGATGCTAGTATTTATACCAAGTTGTGAGACCTACCCTGTTTTTCTCAAACACACATGCAGACACACACATACAAAAGCAGAAAAGGCAGATTCATTTAATTGAGGCCGGTGGCACTGCTATACTGACTCACTGAAAATCCTGGGTAAGCACAGTGTGTGGCATGAGATTAAAATTGTCAAGGTTCAATGGAAACTGTATGTGTGTACGGGCCAGATATGCAGTATATAGTGTGTTTGTATAGGCCACTGTAGATGTACACCAATAATAGGCTTAGGGGTCGCATAAACATGGCCAAGTTGGTCCTAAAACAGCTGCAAGGACAGCTTTTTTTTTTTTTAAACTGTTATTTCCTTTTTTGTTGTTGTTGTGTGATAGGACTGAGCAATAAATATCATAATGCACATGTGACCAACAAGCATCTTTCTCTTCTTCTCAAGCCTTCAAGGTGACATTAACCCATACGTGGCTGTCTAAGATTCTTTTTAGAAGTAGTAGATGTTGCTTTCCTTTTTTTTCCTCTTTGAGCATGAATGTAAGAATCAGCTCAATGGAGAACAATCAAAAAGCAACGTCTGAATGAGCAGATTCCAGAAGGTTTTTGGATTACACGCTGAAAAATTTGGTGTCACACTTAAAACCAAAGCTTCGCAAGTAGGATGAAGCATTCCCTTTTCACACACAGACACAAAAAAGAGAGAACTTTGCTTTAAGTATACAGTACACAAACAATTTTTTTAAATGAAGGTTTGGGCTTGAATGACAAGAATGTGATGTCTCAACAAAACATCCATTACACTCTGAGCTGATGCTTTATGACCACTTACACACAGACACATAACAATGTTGAGATGTTGTGCCTCCCTGTCTCCAGTGACTTTTTTTTTTCTCTTTGCAGCTACAGAGGTGCAAAATCTCATGACTGTAATAAAGCAAAAGATGCAATGGAACTTTTTGTATGTTAGCAAAACCCCTTTGGTTTTACCGGAGATGCTTTTTCTCGCATTCCGGCAATCTATAGTCTGTAAGTACTACTCGTTGTTTGAAAGAAAGTGCTCCTATACTTATCAACTGTATACATAAATAATTACTTTTTACTGCACGTTTAATGGGAACTTACTTCACTTACTGAGAAGGAAGAAGAAAAAAAACTGTAAAACAAAATGTACAAAAAAATACTATCCCTGTAAACACAGAAATTCATCTTTTTGCTTGCTTTTGTTATACCTCAAAACATGAGTTATGTAGTACAACTTAGTACATCAATTTGGACTATGCTGTTGATTTTTTCCCCATACATTTGTCATGCTTAATTTCATCATCATTTCAACAAAAACCCAAATCTTTCATGTGTTTCTTTTTCATCAACTTTATACCTTAAGCTTTTTATTTCTTTTTTTAATCTTCATCTTATATTTGCTTTTTTAAACTCATAGATTGATTTGTTTCACAATAACAGTCAAAACCGTGAAAATGATCATGACAATATACTATGTGTTTTTTCTTTATCTGGTGCCACTTTGTATATTTAGAGTGCTTCTGAAAAAAAGTAAAAAAAACAAAAACAAAAACAAAACAAAAAAAAACTAGAGTGAATGCAATTATGCAATTGTGCCTTTTTATACCAATCGGTATGATTAAATGTTGGTTTGGAATGGTGCATAAACAATTACGTTGACATGCTCACAAAATAGATGGGGTGGCATTTAAGGACTGAAATACATTTGCATATCTTAGATGAAATCCCATGATGTCAAAGGCTTGTTGAAGGACGACCAGTCAAATGTCAGTGAGCCTGTAGGTCTAATAGTCAAACGGCTATTGTTCTTTGGGTTCAATTACCTTGTTGAAATATCCATTCCTAGCTTAGTGCATTACCGAATGAGTGCAGGTACATTCAAAAGTTGCTTGTTGGTAGAAATAATAACGATATAATGGATTTTTTTGTCGTGTTCCACTCATGTACGTGTGTGACATCAGAGGTCAAGTAACCTTCTTTGTGCATGAAACAAGCTCTAGGACTGATTTTAGAAGCTTAGTGAGATAGAGAGCGGGAAAAAGAAATGAAAAAAAAAATGCTTGGAGACATTTGACTGCTCAGAGTTGAGGGAGCCTAGAGATAAAAATGCTAATGTGACGGTTTACTAGGAGTGGAAGTGGGGGAAAAAGCTGCAAGGTAGAGTGGCTGACAGAACACACACCTCAGGATGTGCCATGCAACACAACACTCATACAGACAGATTTACAGTATATGCATATCAGTAGATGATGAAACCCTGTCCTACAAATAAGCACAGTACAGGGTTTGCTATGATGTTGCAAGGTGATGCCTTGAATTTCGAGATCTGATAAAATGAAAACAAAGACTCTGTAGAGCAAATCTCTGACAAAGAAGTAGAAATGAAAGAAGTGCAGTCTACACTATAATTTTGGAGTGGTGATAGACTGTATTAACTGGGGTAGTGGTACAAAAAGTGGTATTAATGTGAGTTACGTAACACCCTAAGATGTGTGTTTCTTGTTGCTACCTGAGGTATGTGTTCAGTCTGTGCTCTCATCTATACGTATAGCATTCACAGTGTGTAATGAGATTTGTAATATTAACCATTACTATTTGTCCTGCGACTTGGATGTTGATATAGAAATTGAGGAACAAATTTATCATCGTTTAATATGAGTCACTATGCACGCAGCTTAGCTGAACATGGCAAAGTGTATTGAACGCAAGTCCACTTCTATTTATGAGATATTTTACATAATTTAATTTGCTTTTGTACAGGTTTGTGTAAATAAATTGCTTGTCATTTTTGTCTCTGCAGAAATTAAAATATAACATGGTAAAACAACAAGTCTTTCAAGTCTTTTTGGTTCCAATTTTTTATGTGTATGTTTAAAAAAAATTAAAAACTTTGATTATTTAATTGCTCAAAGAGTAGCACAATTTCACTACAATGCTATTTCTAATTGGCAGGAACAACCACACTTGCTGAACTCTGACATTAACTAGATAGCTCCTATTATGTAAGCACTTAACCAAATCTTCAGTTTGTCAAGATTAAATATACTAAACCCATTCTACTATATGTATCAACATTATTCAAATTATTTGAAATTTCATGAACAGATTTTTGTCTATGTGAAGGCAGTAATACAAGTACAAAAATTCCCACATTGTAAAGGTAGTTATGACTAATGTGCTAGCAAACAGTTGCCTACCTAAACATACAGTAGCAAAGAGAAACAAGAACAGAACTCATTTGGAGTTTCTTTCCTATTTCCTTTGCTGAATGTCTAATAATCACTCCTTGGGTCCACACTCCTTATCTTACAATTTTTTTTTTTTTAACTTACAGTTTTTAGTGACCAAATGCTTTTTTGACCAGAAGGTATGCAAATGATTTATCAGAACTTATTCTTTTGTATTTATTTATTTAAATTTATTAAATTTTAAATTTATTTTTTGTGGCTTAAAAAATTGAATTTGTCAACATGACATCCAAAACACTGACACAACTGACATCTGCAGACTCCATAGAGTTTAAGAGAATTGCAGAATAAGGTAATAATTTGATGTTACTTTGACCCTGTTTGCAACACGTTGCACATTTGATCCCGTTGTAACATTATTCATATTCATTCACTTAGAGTACATTTTAAAATTGATTACAAAGTAGTTTTGAGAATTGCTCTATACAGTAGGTTGTAAAAATTTTAACTAAACATAATCTTGTAAATCTGGATCTTCCAAAGAAGAATAACATTTTATTATATAAATTTAGCAAATTCAGTTTGGAAGCTTTGTCTGTTATGTTATGTCCATAAGAAATTGAAAATGTAATAAGCACTGCAACTCTCCTTGTTAATACACCAAAGAATTTCCACTTATTACATTTGATTACTTTGTAACTGAAATTACTTTACTTTCTAACAAATTTTAAACACAATGTTAAAAGTTTATTCGACTATGATAACATTAACATCTGTAGACTTTTCATCATCTTTTAAATTGAGCATTTTCAAATTGACATTTTCTCTTCACAGTAATGTCTTTTCCCTTTTCTTATTTCACAGGTAAGATATTGCTGAATTTCCAGCCATGAAAGATATTATTGTCCTTTTGTACCAAATGAAGGCAAACCTGCATGGCAAAAAGTTGCAAAGCAGTTGAATGAATGTTTTATTCTGCATTAAAAATTTTTTTTTTTATTGTAGTATCACATTTGAATTCTCAATAGCTGTCTCTGATTACAATTATTTTATAATCTAATCACGTAACGTTACCACATTAACATTAACTAGTTCCTCCTCGCCACTGATAGTAGTATATTCATATATATTTTCGTATAGGTTTCCAATCTTGGCTTTGTGTCTGAGTTGATATATGAGGCGATTACAGTCTAGGTAATTAGAGATCCATTCTAACCCTTTCCCTATGCTCTGATTAACAGCCTGCTGCAGCCTCTCCTACACACTCAAACTGCTAATGGCATCTTCATTTAAAAATACAATGCAGGGTAAAATTACATCTGCAAAGTTTAATAATTTGGAGAAAGTTTTTTTTTTTTTCTCTCAGCTGTCATAGGGACATAAGAGAACATATGGTGAAAACATGACACACTGTAGTGTTGTGTCATATCATTCCTGAAAATATTGGACTGGAGAAAAACATTGTTCTTCCACAAAGCTGGGGAGTTTTGTTTATGTGCGACAATTATTTTTTTTCTGCATGTTTGTC
>VUQS01059404.1:2314-16765 GCA_015108495.1 Heterochromis multidens | reverse complement strand
TTCTGTTTTTTGTTTTAAATGACTGCTGAAAACTCATTTTTATAGGTTAGCTTTCCCTTAATCTTTTTCCCCTTTATTTTCAGCCATAGTTTGCAACTATGCATGTATGTGTGTATGTTGGAATGAATGTCTGACCATGTGGTCTGTTTATGTGTCTGTATGTTCAAACATGTATACTTTAGTTCAATGTGTGTTTTTTATTCAAACTGTGAAGCACTTTGTAACTCTGTGTTTTGAAATGAAGTTATTATTATTATCATTATTATTAGTGCCTCATATAGACTCACAACACCCACATACAGTAAGGAGAGGCTACTGTAATGTAGTAATTTATCGTGTTACTGTACTAAATTCAGTAATCACATTACAGTTACAATTATGTCGTTCCTTGAATTACAAAAGTTCTTCAGTTATCTGCAAGCTGGGTGGAGAGAAAGGAAATAAAAAACATCAAACAGTGCAGGAAGAGCAAAATGGTGGCATGGTCTACAACTTTTTAGGAGTGGGGATATGGACATTACTTTTATTTTTACTGCACAAAAGGACAAGAGCATGATGGTAAAGTGCAAACTGCATCCAGGACAGAAACAACCACATTAACCTGCTAACAGAACTTCGGCTCTTTGGAACCATCTGCACAGACAGCATGCTAAAGCTAAGCTAGCCAAGAACCCAGAGTGAAGATAGTTAGGCTGAGTGTATAGCGATCCCAGCCCAGCAGCCAGACCCTGGACTTCAATAGGTAACAAACTGATGAGCAGTCAGGCTTGCAGCATTGTAGCCTTCATGTCTACCTGTACATGTTTTTACAGTAGAATCACTGTGGAGATCACTATGAAGTCTCTTTGGGCTGGTTTTCTATTTTGCTTTTTGTCATTGGCTTTGTGTTCATACATAAAAACTAAAAGAAAGATTGTATGTGTGTCTTCATTAGGATAGGGATTTGTGTTGGTGTGTGGAACTGTAGCTTACGGTTTATATTGTTAACTGGTTATTATGTGACAGTGCATTTCAGATCATTTTATGAAGTAAAGAGAAAGTAATGTGTAATGAAGTGTAATGAATTACTTTCTCTAATTAATTAGTAATTAAGTAACGTACTGCATTACTTTTATGAAAAGTAATGAGTAATGAGTAATACATTACTTTTTTTGAGTAACAACCCCAATACTGCTTACCACTGGCCACAGTTAGAGCAGGATGACTTAGCCTTGTTTAAGTACTTAAAGTTTATCTCTACAGCTGCTGACTTCTTCACGGCTCATTAAAGTGGAACAAGAGGCGATCGAGTCCCTCTTACTCCCCACGTCGACGACCTTCTGTCCATTCCTCACCACAAAGGTGGATCTGGATCAAGACGCATCACCAAACCTTGCTCATGAGCCAGGTCAAAGGGACTGCACTCACCGTGTCCTCATCGGACTCGCTCAATGCACTCCATTAAAGGACACAGACACACACAATTGATTGCTCACAAGGGCGATCATCAAGTCAGTGATGGCATTGGTCACATCGCACAGCCTTCATCACATAGCCACATCCATTTATGCTCGCCATTACAGTGCAGGTAGCCACTGCAGTATTCTCCTGAACTACAAGTTTCGCCACTCAGACAATACCTCCACATCAGTGCTGATATAGGAAGAGAAGATGCCAAAACCCGAAACAAAGAAATTACTACGTTTTTTTTTTAACAGTTTTTTGCACAGTCTCATCTTTTCAAACTGTTACATCTCCCTCTGTACAATCTGGGAATCTCTGAGCTTCTGTACTGATATATCAATAAAACAGTGGTAAGAACCAACACGATCATATACTTATGTCTTCAATCCAGCTGTGGCAGAAGAGAGAGAGAGGTGCACAACTGGCAGAAATTGTGGCTTGCGAAAGCGGTTGTGATGTCAATTTGACATCAACTTTGTCATACGGTGCCGTTCACCAGGCACCGTACGGCTGGTATAATGGGACCCATAGGGTGACATCTTGGCAGAGTTAGCTATAGGAACGTGCGTTTTATAGAAATAAGTAACTGCAGTTATCGTTCTGTTGCTTATTTAGCTGCTTGTGCTAACAGAGCCTTGCATTCATGTCTCCCTCTCTCTCTTTATAAACATACTACACCACGTTTGTTCACCTTCCTTCATTTTACTACCTCACTAACACACATACACATGGGTCAGCACTGTACAGACCCTATTTCTGTGTCAATTGTAACCCATGCCATACCTTAAACAAAGGTTTGGATTGCTAGATGAAAACTGAACTGTGCCATGAACACTAACTAAGTAATGATCTGTGATTAAGTGTTGAGCTGATTAATTTTACAATGTAATACTTCTAGTCCTTCGACTAAACTGCACCTGCAAGTGGTAATGAGGGGAAAAAGGCAGAAATGAAGTGACACTGAACAGATAAGTTGTATGTACAGTGATCAATTTTTTTGCCTTTGTGAGGAGAGATAATTAACCTCCATGGGATTTCTTGTATTTTATTGGGATGATAACCCAATAACATTCACCAGGTGGTTGGCAAACCACTTTGGAGTAGGGTTAGGGTTAGATTGCAGATTTTAGCCACATACTAAACAAGCACAGTTTCAGAAAGCAGAAGATGTTTTCTTTGAAATCAAATCTTTTATGTGCATGGCCTTACAGTTCTTCTAAATTTTACTTTTGGCTTTGCCAAATAGGTGAAAATTCCATAAATAAGGGTAGAAGTGAACCTAACCATAATACTACCTCTAACCCTCATATAATCATACACAGGCAAGTAATAATCCTGAGCCTTGGATGAACATTGTAGTTCAACTCATTGATCCTCCCTCTATTTAAATATTTGGCTGCTCACAGTAAGAAAAAGTGCTTGGAATAATGAAATGCTTTATATAACCTAAACCTGGAACGAGAAAAGGCTAATTCAGATCCAAATGCATGACGCAATAGTCAATAAAAACAATTAACAAACCGCTGAAAGGGTGCTTGAAGGATATCATTTTACTTTCATTAGCTCAAAAGGTTTTTGTATTTCAAAAACATTGCGGTACTCGTCCTAATGAGAGTTGATACAATTTGAATATTTTTCCCATGTTTGATTTTGAACACATATTCAAACATATTTACATTCTAAACGAAAAATGATGATCTTAGTATGAACAGGAACAACCACGGTTTTACAGGATGTAATGGATCTTCTAAGTTCAGAGGAAGACAACAGCTAAAGACACATTTTTTCCTTTGATTAAAGCAATCACTTCAAAACTGAACAGTTGAAACACGCAATGTTTGGAGTTGATTAGTAAAAACAGAACATACTGGATGTATGTTTGATTGTGTTATGAGCTATGAATGTGTGTTAATCAGTAGTCAGCAATGATAACTTGGTTGTGTTAAAGCAGAACAAGGAAAGATATAAAAAATTGTGCCAGAACCATGCTGATTTGCAGTTCCATGTCTTTGTTTTTCTAATATTTGTGTGTAAGACAAAAAATTATGTGTGTTATGACGGTTATGAAAAAATGCCCTTATACTATTATGATTATTACTATTATTATTGATTATTATCATGAACTGACGTAGCTCTGTTGTGCTTTATGTCATGTTATATAAAATGTATTATAGTTACTTCCAATGCTTTTCTGAGTTGTGCTCATGTCTTGACTCATGTGCCTACTCAGCTTGGTTGCTATGATGCCAGAGAGGAGCTTCCATGTTGTGGAGAGGCAGGTAATTGGCTGGTGGTTTGATGGTGTCATTCCCTTGTGGTGATCCTTGATCACATGATCTGATGTTTTGCCCTGTGTTAGCCAGTCCAGATGAGTACCTGCTATTAGCAGACCACTTGTTTGTGCTGCCAGGCTTTCATGGAGTGCTGTTAGCCTTTTCAGCCAGTAGGCGTGGATCATGTCAGGCCCTGGTGCTGTCCAGCTCTTCATTCTGGAGACTTGTTGTTGGCTGTCTGCCTTTGTGATGTTGATGTGGTTCTTGTTGCTGTGGTCTGCTCTTAGGTCCACCAGCCACTTGGCATTGGTGTTGTGTGACTCCTCTTTCTCCCAGATATTCTTCCAGTATTGCTATCACTGGTTTCAGTGATACTGGTAGTGGGGATGGTGAATAGTGCTGTGTTCATGTCTGCAAGCATCTTGTCTGATGGGACTGAGGTGGGGCTGTCATGCCCTTGGTTGTGTTCCTACCTCTAGTTTGGTCACAATCAGTAGATGCATCTGTTATTGCAGGTTGTTGGGCATCATCATCTAGTTCAGTTAAACTGCTCTCTTCTACCAGGGTTGGTTCATTATGTCCATACTGCTCACTATTGTTCCCATTGTGCAGTTTCTGGATCTCCAGCTTTGATCGTAGCTTCCTTCTATGCTGGTCTTCTGAACATCCATTGTTCCCACATGCGTTGCATATAACCTGTCTCATTGGGTCGCCAGGTATAGTAGCGTCACATCAATTCCATGTTCTCTGTTCTTGTCTTGTTCCATTGCTCCAGTATGTCCCGGTTCCCCAACACCTGATGTGGACCTTGTTAAGCTAGGCAATGTCCAAACCAGTATGGCTTGTGTCTCTCACTCATGTTCTGAGGTAGGCTTGGGTAGCATTGGGATCTAGCCTGGGGACCCTTACTGGATGCCAGCCCTGACCAGGATTTAAAACATTTCTCCCTGTGAAATTACATAGTAATTTGCTGACTTTATGTCCAAATGCAGGAAATAGCCCTTTTCCAAATGTTTCCTAAAGCACAAAGATGACAAGAAAAAAATGTTTGCCCTTCAGTTTCCAGTCTGAAAAACAGACATACTGAGCAGTCCAGAATCCTTTTGTATTCATTACATCCTTTTGAGACAAATGACTCAGGGACTGTCTGGCCTATTCACTCAGCAAGGGATTATTAATTCTAATATTTTAAATTGCATTGTTTGTTTTTCACATAGTGGATGTAAGATAAAGGATGTCTGAATACAGACTGGCAGATGCTGATGACAGATATAAAAGAAAGCATTTTGGTTATTTTAACAGTGGATGACAATAATAATTTACTATTGTTTGATGCATTTACATTTATTGTGTTAAATAAATCCAGATGTCACTTCCATCATCTTCTGTTTTTTATCTCTCTACACAAAAAATAAATGTTTTGCATTCTTGCAACATTAAACAAGTTAAAGAGTATTATAAGTGGTCCAAACAAAGCTAAATGCAACTATTGTAGTCAATCATACTGAAAGAATACAGTCAGTAAACAAAGATGTCTTTGCATATTTTCAGTCCTTTTATTCGTCATTGGTTTCAGTATTTTCACATAGATGTGCATAAAACTCAATAAGGTGAGAAAAAAAAAAATTCCTGTATTTTTTATTTATTGTTTTATTTTTTGAGGTATTAGATTTTGATTTATTTGTTCTATTGTTATTGCACATCGTCTCAAAGGTACAAAATAACAGAAATTGTCCCAGTGGGATTTGCTATCTATCTGATTTAGTGCTGCAGCTGTGGCTTTTGCTTGGTTGTTGTTCTGTGTTACATATATTATCTTTAAAGGTATAAGAAAAACCATGAATGCATTGCACACCTTTGTTTGGTTTGATACTATTGATAAAAACTAATCCATTCATTTCATTGTTTTTTTGTTTCTTGTGATTTTCCTATTAACCAACACATTATTGGAATAGCTCTATACCTAAATATACCTTAAATGTAACTGTACAGTTTGTCTCAACTCAGAAACTGATAATAATAAATCCACATAGTTATGGTTATAGAATGATGATGAATGAAAGAAATGAAACATTTTTTATTTAATTTATTATTTATGTAATTAATTACTTTCGCTTTTTTATTCATCAGCAATGACCTCTGCCCTTCATTGATATTGTGGCTTTGTCTTCTTCACTTTACTTCTTCCTCTTCATTACTACCTTCATACTTACTAGAACTGGGGGCTGTTACAATTAAATTTAACAGTGGGTTATGTTGGTTGCACAAACCTACCTATAGGATTATATGAACATTCTCTGTGCTAATCCTTAATTATGTTAAGAAAACACTTAACAGAAAATATTAGTCTTTTTGGGCAGCACCCAGAGAGGCCCTGGGTAAGGTTTCACTATGGTCCCTGGCTCTCTGACACCCAGAGAAAAACTACCTTACTTGGTAGGACTCCACCATGCTAGTTGAAACTAGCCCTGGTTCCCCTAACCCTAACAAGTGTGTTAAACTTTCTGTATCTGTGAGTATGCAAGGGTCTGAGTGATATAAATTTCATTAACAAAGGGTGTGTCTTTGAGTGGGTGTGCATGTGGGGTTCTGTAACTGTGTGGACTTGCTTAAGTCTCAGTCACACGGGTTTAGAGACTGGCCAGTGAAGATCTGGCAACCACCAGTCGTGAGAGAAAAATGTGTATTACCTGGCCAGTTGTACATGGTTCCTGGAGGTTGTTGACAGTCACTGTGAAACTGATTGCTAAAGCACCATACATGCAGGTCTAGAGACCAGTCAATGACCCCCGGGTAACCACTGGTCGCTAGGGAAAAGTGTGTATTCTGTGACTGGTTGCTGGAAATTGCTGGCAGATGCTAGCATGAAAGTGGCTGCAAAGAAGTATACAGTGCTGCACCAGAGACCTCTTTGCAATTGCTTAATCACCAGCAGATTGCCACGCTAATAATTTGCATGGAAGAAGCCTACTTGTCTACAAACACTCGCAAACTACTTGCCAAGCCATAGTAAAAATGTGAAAAGTGTGACACAAACCAGAAACAGAGACTGTTCACTTTTACAGTAAAAGTTGTGCCTTTGCTGCAAAAGGCAAAACTTTTATATGCTCAGAGAGCAAATGGTGAGTGTTTGCAGACAAGTTGGTGTCTTCCGTGCAAACTATGGGTCCCATAGCAATTTGATAATGACCAAAGCAATCACAAGGAGGCCACCAACACCCTCTTTGCAACCAATTTCACCTGTCAACAGCCAGCAACCTCCAGCAACCACTCACCAACCAGTCGTTGACAACACATTTGTCAACGACTGGACTCTAGGCTTGCGTGACTAAGGCCTCAGACACACTACCCATGCACCTTTCAATATAACAACTACTATGTCTGTAGCTGTCTGTTTCCTAGTCAACAAGTGACTATAATCCCTGTCTAACCACACACCCACTACCTAATCCCAGCCTGGCACTGTCAACCCTTCACTACACTCCCCAGACCTCCAGAAAACCTGACCCGGACAGCCTTAACCCTAACCAGGACTCAGGAGAGGTCTAGGCCCAATGGCCCCGCAGGCCAGTTGGTTTTGCTTTGGAGGTACCAGGGGAGTCCCTCCAGGCACCAGTGACCACTTGGTAGCAAGACTGGCTGTCCTAGTTGTCCTACACCAAAGCCCTTTTAAAGGGTGGTGGTTTGCTCTGCTTAGGTGCAGTTGGTGGGGCTTTCTGGCACACACTGTTTCTCAAACATGCCACCGTTCCTCATTCAAAGAACACATATTGAGTCATCAAATTATTGTTTAATTATTTAAAAAAAAAACATCAACTGGCTCAATAGTTTTGAAATTTTTCTGTGAATCACCATGTTCATCATGGTTCAGTTTGATGGCATGCTAACATTTGCTAATAGGCACAAAGCTGAGGCTGATTGGAGGGTATTTAGTCAGTAGCCACAGCAAAAGACAGATTAAATGTAATGACGCTGGATAAAAACATGCAATTCCCTCCAAGCTCAAAACCACTTCATTTAACTGCAGCATTTTATATGTTTTATTGTGTATTTATTGTATGATTTTTAGCATTTCACTTTCAGCAAAGGAACATATATGAGTGATTTTGCCAATACTGCTGATGCATCTTACAGATAAGCACAGAGCACAAGTGTGAAGATATACTACAGCATCTTTATAGGAAGATAATGTACTACAGCATTTTCATAACACTGAGATAGAAACTGTCAGCTATAGTACAGCAGCTGATCGCACTGATCAACCAATCAGCATGAAGCCCCAACAACAACATGATATGCATGTTTGCTTTGGCTCATACTGTAGCAGCAGACAACACGAGGCTACAGTAGCTACACTACCCCACCTCCTCACCCAAAGGTATAATTTAGCATGGACTTCTGTTGCGTGACAGAAAACCTATTTTTCCCACTTTGAAGTTTTCCCTATCTTTGAAGTTTACACTTTCAGTTTGAGTCTTTACTTGCTGAGTGCATGTAAAGCACTCTGCTGTACCATTCCCTAAAGCATGTGTGTGCTGTCTTTGTTCTCTGGCAGATCTTCTAAGGATGACAAAAGCTCGTTGTCTTTTCTGCAGCTCTTGAACCTGTCTGATGTTTTGCAAGCTCTGTATATTAGCCACATCACACATTATTCAGAGATCTCAAATACACACTGAGAAGACATTTTACTGCTGCTTTTTCTTGTGATATTTTCATCATTGCATATTAGTTTTGTCATTTTGTTCTTGATACACAGCAGGAAATCAGCCTACCAGCACTCCCTTTAGTCAAGCTATGTTTAGTCAACCCCTAATTAAAACCCTAATGCTATGAAAAACACCTGGTTTTCATCAATTTAATTTCAATTTAATTTTATTTTATATATAAAATATAGTCTCGAGGTGCTTTATACTGTAAGGTAAAGACCCTACAGTATTAGAGAGAAAACCCCAACAATCAGATGCTCCCCTATGGGTAAGCACTAGGTGGCAGTGGAAAGGAAGAAGTCCTTTTTAAAGTGGACATGAAACACTACATGTATAAAGGCTAATTTACACCATGGAGCCCTGCTCTAAAAAACTATCATAGATTTACTGTAACTCTGTCTGTGAAGCTGGATTTAAGAAATAAGTGTTTGAAGTTTTTAGAGCATGTTTAGCGCCATCTTGTGTCAGTACGGAACATGACATCACTGGGTTGGTTGGTTGGTTGGTTGCTGCTAATAGACTTACATTAGTTTATGTTAACTAACTAGTGACAAAACCGATAACTCAACAGGAAGGACACTAAAACTAAGAAGCAGTCAGAGGGGGTCACTTTTGTACTGCCCCTGACTGCAACAATGAGTTGTATGTTAAAAACGAGGATATACTGTCCACTTTAACTCTGTGTCTTTAGCAGTAAGTGGTTCTTCGTTGTTTGACTAGCTGCACTGAAACGTGAAAATCCACCCGTTAGCCTTAATGTTAGAGTTTGTAGAGCACTTTATGAATGAGGACAGTGTGGAGGAGAGCCTGTTTGAGTCATGGTCATTAGTAGTAAAAACATTTCTCAATTTAATTGATTTACACGAGCTGTAGCAAACAGGGGCTTAAGCTAGCTAATGCTAGTTAGCTTCAGACAGATTTTGCTGTATAATTGAATATACTTGTTGATTTTAAGGTTCTCCTTTAATGGACTTGTGCTACTACTGTTATATTTTAGCATTTTAGTAGAACAAGTTGTCAATTTGAAATGTACTTTCTTTGAAAGCATTCACATAACAAAGTGTCCTCGAGCAAGACTGAACCAAAGTTACTCCCAGAGATCAAGCTTACACTGCAGCTTGGTACCAATTGTGACTGAATTGGTGAATTTGAGGTAAACTGTAAAACACTGGACACAAGAGCCATATACATACAGTACATCCATTTATCATTTAAAGTCTGGTTTGCTATCACAGAGCACAATTTCCTGAACTAATGTCCCTCTTTAAACTCTATAAACTCACCAGTGAATGAAAAACTTCTTTCAAGCAGTATTCTGTACCCAGTAAATGCATTAGATGAGTTACAATAACAAAGTAGTTTTTTGTGCACTTATCTTGAGAGACTAGGGATACCGATACTCTATAATAGACACAGTTAAACTGTCGTGAATCACAGGATGTGTATGGTGGTGCAACATCAACTGGGAACATGTGACCAGTACAAAAATTGCAAAACATAAAATAAAGGATCAGGGGATTATGGGGGTTGTGGCATTATTATACATCAGCATAAAAAAAAGCAAAAAGCAAAAAGCAAAAAAAGTTACACCTTTTCACTTAATTGATCAATAACACCTGGAAAGTACACTCAGTGATGCAACTCAAACATGTTTCTGCGAGGACAACATGCTGCTCTAGCTTATGGTTTTCTGTCTGTATTGTTGGTGTAGCTAAAGTCCTTAAGAGGGATCCTGCTGCTCTGTGAGGCTGCTCTGTTGTAGTCGAAATACTTGCAAATAGGTTTGAAGAGTTGTTGCATTTCATTCCTTGTGTGCATTATTAGATCTATGAACGTGTAAATAAATCTATAAATGCTCACTAATATGTAAATGTGAATAAAGAAATCTGTAAATCTTTATTAATACTTGAATGCAAAGTGAGATCTGGAAATGAATATACAAATGTGTAGTTAGAGACAACTGTCTCCACAGGTATTTGCGTCTAACACGGCACAAGTGTAGCTGTAACTCATGAAATGTCTATTTTTCAGCCACTAATATCTGTGTACACATCTGTAGATTTTACACACACTAGGAAATCTGAAAATAGATTTTCAGGTTTTTACAAATGTACAAATCAGAGGTCTCTTCCTGTTAAAAGGTAGTTCTGCCTCACCGCCATCACCAAATACTTGCTCATAGGGGATTGTTTGCTCCTTGGGGTTTTCCCTCTATTATATTGTAGGGTCTTCACCTTACTATACACATGTAACTTGCATCAGAGACATTATAAGAATGAGACGTGGCACTTAACGAGCAAAGACGCTGATAGAAGTAGAACTTCTTGGGGAGAAAAGCTTTTTAAAACCCCATTTTGGAGCAAAATCTGCAGACTTTTAAAGTGTTTATTATCTATGCATACAGTTTTAATGTCCCAGTGACCACTGAAATTAGAGTTAATGTAGATGTATGCTTTAAAATAAATAACCACACAAACATGCTACTAAAATGACTGTTACGTGGCAAAATTTGCTTCTAGAAGGTTTTGACTTATATACTAGAATAAGACACATCTCTTCACACACACTGTAAAGTAGTGAGTATAAGCACTGCCCTAAGAAAGGATGTTTGTGCTCCAGCACCGAAAGCAGAGACATCCTTTTATGTGGACTTTTTAACGTGAATACCCTTACCTCTAAGCTGCTGGTTATCGCTCAACAATCTGGTCACCACTTCATTGGCTGCAAGCTCTGGTGGGACCCTGAGGGTCCCTCCACTCTCTTCTCCTGACATCTCCCACTGCATGGGGCCATCAGGTTGTGGCTGCACCATCACTGCAGAAACACATCAACATTATATGACATAGACGCACATATTTTATTAAACAGTTATTAATGTTGAACATCAATGCACAGATAACAATCCCCGCATTCTTCATCACATGACACATGGGAGACCAGGCCTCAGCGCCCTTCAGGCGGCCTGAGCTGCAAACTTTCATTTTCACTTTAATACCTCGTCTAAATCCTGGTCCACCTTGTGTGTGATCGGGGTATCTGACCTGCTCATAGGCTTCTGTGTCATGACTCACCGGTAAAATGCCAGTGATTTTTGAGCTCACGCACAGGTATGAGGGAAAACATTACGTCATCCACATTACCGAGGCAAGGGGCTCGAATGAGACACATGATTAGATTCATATAAGTATAACCATCAGTCGTCAACTTTAGCTGCTAAAGGGGTCAAAAGCACCAGATCGCCCCAGCTGTGTTATAGGTAACGTTATAACCATGTTGTTTTCTCCCCAGCAAATAGACAGGATCAAACATGTCCCCAGTACTAACTCTAAACCAATCTGACAGGTAATGTAGCTGCATTACTGCGCGAAACTTCACTTACCCTATCTTCTTTTTCGCTTCAGTCGTCTGGAATATCAGGTAGCCCAGGTGTCAGTCACATACACACTGTTAGTAAAGCTATCTACCGTTATTAAACCACCGTCAGGGAGCTGGCTAATGCTACACAGCTAGCGACTTAGCTAATGAGCTCGCTAGGATAACAAACCAGAAAGGCAACAAAGTAATCTGAGGCACTTGTTGACTGACATGAAAACCGAACTACATTAACGAGCTGTACGTCTTCAGACAGGTATTACGCCCGGTTTTTCATATTATTCCCCCGGACTGACGTGTTTAACGTGGGCTGTTATCTGTTGAAGCTGAAGCGACTGTTGTTAGCTTAGGAAATGAGAGGGAATATTTCTCCCTGACTTCAGTCTCTCAGGCTGACACCTCCTCTCTTCAAACGCTCAAGTCCTGCTAGTTTGAAATGTTTGGCATCCTTTGATTTATTGATTTATTTTGTACACACACACAAAAAAAAGTAAAAGTAGCACATATCAATCAAATATAGGGTAAACCATGTAAACTGCGTGACTTTTCGGTTAATCCCTTGGCTCCCTTGGAACACTAAGAAAAAACCGGTGTATGATATTTACCTGTGTTCTTATGATTAATAATAGTTTTTGTGTTGGATTGATGTAATAAAATATTATTGCTGTCCCACATTTTTTGAGATGACCAGAGATCCGGTAAAACGGGCCAGCTGATCTGCAAAAATGGGTCCGTCAAACTGTGAAACAGCTACATTTCTGATAAAATACATGTGTTCATTTTAAGATCATTAATGTAATAATGGAACAATGTAAGACTGCATTTCAATTGCATTAAAACATTAAAAATAAGGGTTTTTTTTCCCCTTTCTCTCGCTTTTATGACCTTCTCTCTCTGTTACTGAGAAGCTTTGCGCAACAAAATATAAAACCTTTTGACGGGGTCTCTGGATGCATGCTCAATAATCCAGGTAAAAGAATCCCAAAAAGCTGAATCTGTTCATCTGGACGTGGCCTTTTTTTTACTGGGAGAAACGTTTCGTCACCTCTGGTGACTTCTTCAGTCTGACTAAAGTTTTGACGGGGTGAATCGTGGTCAAACGTGGAAGAAAGTCCTGCCTGAGAGGCTAAACTCAGGGCACAGCGGTCACAGCGGTCACGTGGCCCCAGGAAACCCCCTTCCTTCTTCCGCAGTGAGAAACGTCAGGCAGCCGCAGCGGCTTCACAGCTTCCTGTGCTGATGAGCGCATAAGTGAAAGAGGCTACAAGATGCTCTCTGTCCCGGCTGCCGGAGTTATTTTATTACTAGCTTGGATTTATCCAAGTGACGCCCTTTATTTTCATATAGGAGAGACGGAGAAAAAATGTTTCATTGAAGAAATTCCGGATGAAACCATGGTTATTGGTAAGGGGCTATTCGCTTGTTAGCATAACCTAGCTAACTAACAATGCACGCTAACAGCTGGCTGCAGCAGAGATGCTGCGTTGGAAATGACAGCGGGGACCACAGGAAGACTTCATCACGGTGTTCAGACTGGTTAAAAGTGTTTAAACAGCAAACTGGCGAGTTTTTGGAAGGACTAAAGTCGCAGTTGGTTTGTCTTTTTATGCCTAAACCTGGATTATTTCCTATGTCTTCCACTTAGAATACCAAATATATGCCACCGGACCTTAAAGTAGAACTGTTATTGTACTGTTGAGACATAGATATAAAAAAAATGCGTTGAAATTCGTGTTTCATTGTTAACTAACCTTTAAATGCAAATGCAAATTTAAATGATATTAAAGTAAGTTTCTAAAGTCAGTGGGCTAACCAGACCTGACGCTAACACAGATGGATAAACTGGAAGGATTAACATGGATCAAAACCAACAACCAATATCAGTGTTTTCTTATGTTATCTTGTAAATATTTGTATCAGCCTAGAATTAATAATCGGTCCACTTCTAGAAGATTTAGTTTTACCGTCACTCAGAGGAATTTATGCATTTCTCACTGCAGATCCTGTTTATTTGTGGCAGGTAACCTGCACAGTACACTTGATTAAGTATATTTTATGCATATGGATCTATAGTGTAGTTCAGTTTTTATGGTGTAATACATGTAAATATGGGGATTAAATAGAACATGCTTGTTTTAAAAAATTGTCCAGACTCCATTTCGTGTATGAAAACACTGGGTTAGAATATGCATATAACTGGAAATCTGAGAGGACTGATGATGATAGTATTTTTCAAACCATTTTTAGGAACAGTATCCACAAAATGTTATTTACCTTACATGGCTCTTGTATATCTTTGCATTTTATGTGTTTGTGCATTTTTGAGGGTGTGTAAGGGTTTATAGTTACAGTCAGAATGACGGCCTTAAAGAGCAGTCTGACCAACACTGGATACTTTGAAATCTGACACCAACTGATATTTAACATTTTTTATTTTATTTTAAAATGAAGTCTGAAATTAGATTTTTTTTTAAATCCTGCTGTACTTTTTAGTTTGAAAAGAGTCATTTGTGGTGATTAAGTGTAAGAAAATGGCGACTGTATAATGCTACAGTTCCCTTAGCTCTACTGAGTGTTTTAGCTCTTCAGCTTACTGTTTTGAAACTCAGATTAAACCCTCTCTACACAGACAAATTTACTAGCTGGTGAATTTTGTA
>VUQS01059388.1:0-11271 GCA_015108495.1 Heterochromis multidens | reverse complement strand
CCAGATGACACACACCAATTAATTAATCTGCAGGAATGTCTTTATGTCTTTAAGACATTCCTGCAGTTTATCTAATTGGTGTGTGTCATCTGGCTTCATGGATCGATAAAGCTGGGTATCATCTGCATAGCAATGAAAACGTATGCCATGCCTTCTAATGATGCTGCCTAAGGGAAGCATGTATAATGTAAACATAATTGGTCCCAGCACAGAATCCTGTGGAACTCCATAATTAACCTTACTGTGCGAAGAAGACTCCCTATTTACATGAACAAATTGTAGTCTATTAGATAGATATGATTCAAACCACTGCAGTGCAGTACCTTTAATACCTACAGCATGCTCTAATCTCTGAAATAAAATTTTATGGTCAATAGTATCAAACACTGCACTGAAGTCTAGCAGGACAAGCACAGAGATGAGTCCACTGTCAGAGGCCATAAGAAGATCATTTGATTAGTGATGCAGCTTTAACAAAGAAAAATATTAATATGATGATGTCACTGTTACCATTAGTTCTGAACAGCTGTTTGTCTCTCAGCAAATCATGAAGGATTGATGGATGAATGTTGGCTATGAAGATGATGAGCTGAAACCATACACTGAACAAGAAGAAGACCTCAACGACCTCAAATGCATTGGTGCATTCCTTTAATTCATTTGGCAAAGCTGAAAAGCAAAGTTCAACATACCACTCTTTTAGCTGTGTGGGAACAAACTGCTCATGATACTGTTAAAGTCATATAATCTTAGGTCAGTCATGGGTCTGTGGGATGCCAATGTTAGTCTGTCCACTGCTTTGCCCCAATTAGAAATATGTCAACAAACTATATTTGTAATGGACAGGATATCAGATTCAACCAGGAAGACACCGCAAATCAGTCTGTAAGAGAAGGTGCACCGCTGCCTCTCTAGCAAGTGGTGCAAAAGGTTGTTGAGATTGTCCGTGATGGATAAAAATTTGTTTAGTGACCTGCACTGCAGCATCACAAGTGTCCAAATTGCAGCCAATCACAGAAGCAGTCTTTCTGATCAGTTGGTGTCACTAACTGATGTTGCTCCCCCAGCAGACCACAGCAAATTACACTGCACAAATCTTTTCATAACTGAACTTTGCACAAAAAACATTTTGCTGCACACAAGTTGTTGAATCTGATAAACATTGCACCTGCTATTGACAAGTACATTAGCAAAAAGACTGTTATAGTTAACTAAAACTGATCATATAAAAATTAAAACAGAAGTTCAGATAATCCAGGATCTCTTGCAGAATAACATAAAGCCTGTTTTTTTTTCTTTATTCTTCTACCGTGGAAGCTGAACGAAATCATTCAGTCTTAGTGGCAATTCTAATAAATGCCCTTAAAATTGTGATGTTTTAGAAATGTGGTTAGAATGGATGACACCCAGATACAAAGAACTTAGTTCCGGCATAAGGTGCTCTGGACGCCCACTTCTGAGATATAAAGACAAATTGAAGAAAAATTTCAAACTTTGCAAGATAGACATCAACACCTGGCACACACTGACTCAAGACAGACCCAAACAGTAAAAGGTAAGAAAAAAAAAAAAGAAGTGATCAAAGCTAATTGAACTGTGTTTTTTTTTTTTACCAATCAGAGCTGATAGGAACAATGGGCTTCTCTCAGGAAAAAGGAAGGAAGGCACTAGATAGTATGTATCTACTGCTGGGGAAGAAATCTGCTGAGGTTTGTTTCATTACATAAACCATCAAATCTTCTTGTTCTGGCTCTATAGCTGTCTCATGCCTAAATGTCACCTTCTACTCTCTGTAAATTAACCATTTTTGTACCCAGAATTCTCTGTTGTGTCTCTTGTCAGCAGTTTGAAGTCTCCACTGAGTCTTTCTCCAACAGTAACCCTCTTCCAAGTTCACGACCCATTAGTGACATCAATGGCTCCAGTCAGTCCCCTACTCGCTCTTGGACTGTAACAGCCATTCAGAAGCAACAGGGTTTTAATTCAATTCAATTTTATTTATATAGCGCCAAATCACAACAACAGTTGCCTGAAGGCGCTTTATATTGTAAGGTAAAGACCCTTCAATAATACAGAGAAACTCCAACAATCAGATGATCCCCTATGAGCAAGCACTTGGTGACAGTGGGAAGGAAAAACTCCCTTTTAACAGGAAGAAACCTCTGGCAGAACCAGGCTCAGGGAAGGGCAGCCATCTGCCGCGGCTGGTTGGGGATAAGGTGTGAATGCGATAACTCCAGAAGGAAATCACCTATGACTTAAATATTCATACTATAGGTGTATCAATAAAAAATCTTGGACGAGTTCAAATCTTGGTGACCTCGACCTCAAGATCAGAGGTCAAGTCTTCTTAAAATCTTGTGAATGCGATAACTCGAGAACAAAGTGACATAGCATTTTCACATTCATACCATAGGTGCATTGTAACAAAAGGACCCAGACAGCCGTCTTGCCAATACGTGTTGTTTTATTTACAGTGCTTGTGATATGCGTGCTGCAAGGCTTTTCAGCCAGCTCTGTCCATCTCAGTCTCAGTCTCTGTCAGACCTCCCTCCTCGGTCCCCGGTGTGCCACTAAAGGGAGAAGAGCTCATCCTGGCATGATGAGACCCAGCCATGCAGTTTCCCCTGGTACTGCCCCCTGAACCCACTGCTTCACCCCTCCCCTGCGGCTGAGCCCCAAACCACACCCCGCCACATACCCCTGTCACCCGACTTAGGCTGGGGAGCCGTCCGGCCATCCTACTCCCCCCTCCCACAAGCGGGAGAGGAAATCAGCCACAACCAACTGCGCCCCTGGCCTATGGATCACCTCGAACTTAAACGGCTGGAGAGCCAGATACCAACGGGTATGCGATGGAGCCACTGCAGCAAAGGGTGATCCAAACAGAGGGTGAAAGGGCGGCCCAGGAGGAAATAGCGAAGAGAGTCAACCGCCCACTGGATCGCCAGGAACTCTTTCTCCATAATGCCGTACCTGGATTCTCACTCTGACAGCTTCCAGCTGATGCATACCACAGGGCAGTCGACCCTCCTTACCTGTTGGGACAAAATGGCCCCCAGCCCTCTGTTCGAGGCACCAGTCTGCAGAATAAAAGGGAGGGAAAGTTAGGAGTGTGGAGCAGGGGTTCCCCACAGAGAGCCTTCTTCACCTGCACAAATGCTGCCTGGCACTGTTCCGTCCACCGGACCAGATCTGGGGCACCCTTTTGGGTGAGATCAGTTAATGGGCTGGTCAGCTCTGCAAAGCTGGGCACGAACCGGCGGTAGTAGCCAGCCAGCCCCAAAAACCGCCTCACCTCTTTTTTTTGGTCTTAGGGCGCGGGCAGTATGCGATTGCTGCTGTTTTATCTGTTTGAGGGCGCACCTGCCTGCCCCCCAAGTGGTATCCCAGATACTGCACCTCCCTCTGTCCAACCGCACACTTCTTCGGGTTGGCCGTAAGCCCCGCCTGCCTTAGTGACTCCAGGACTGCAGCCACCCACTGCATATGCTCTGCGCAGGTGTCACTATGGATAATGACATCATCTTGGTAGACGGCAGCATACGTGGTCCTTGCCACTTGGCAAGTAACTTTGAGCTGGATGAAGGGAGCAATACAAGCACTTTGTTTCCTGGTGAAAATTGTCTGAGCCTAGCCCCTCTGTTGTACAGGCGCTGCTGACATTCCTGGGCCTAGAGCAAATTCTTCCGTGACAACCTCCCCAACATGTGTAGTTTTACTCTCAGGTCCAGGACGTACTGAATTTCACTCTTAGCCGCGCTTGGACCTTCCTTCCAGTTTTCCTTAATGAGGTCCAACACCCCCCGTGACTTTCTGCCAAACAGCAACTCAAAGGGAGAAAATCCCATGGAGGCCTGGGACACCTCCCACACAGCAAACAACAGAGGGTCTAGCCAGCAATCACAATTGCGTTCATCCTCATGAAAGAACTAACGAATCATGGATTTTTAAGTCTTATTCAGCCACTCTACCAACCCGTCATCGGTGGTAGATGCTGGTCCGAACAGATTTAATGCCCAGTAATTCGTACAGTTTTTTTAGTGTGCGAGATATGAACAAAGTGCCCTGGTCTCCCAGTATCTCTTTCGGGACACCGACTTGGGAGATGACCTACGCCACACTCTTTGCAGAAATGGTGCGCAGCAGCACTGCTGCGGGATATCGTGTTGCATAATCCACCAGAACCAATACAAAAATATATCCCCATGCACTCCGGTGAAATGGCCCAATGATGTCCATGCCAATGTGCTCAAATGGGACCTCCATCAATGGCAGTGGACGCAAAGGCGCTTTTGGAATGGCCGGCTGGTTCACCAGCTGGCACTCCGGGCAGGACACACACCACTGGCGTACGTCTCCCTGGATGCCCGGCCAGTAAAATCGGGCCATAATTGGCTCAAGAGTTTATCATATCCCATATACCCTGCCATGGGGTTAGAGTGGGCCGCCTGGAAAAACATTTCCCGGCAGCTTTTAGGCACCAACAACTGGGTGTGTTCCTTAGCTGTGCGAGTGTCACAACTCCCTCAATACAGCCTGTCTTTAGACTAGAAAATGCGGGTAGGTTAGCGCTACATCAGGGCGCAACATTTGACCATCAATTTTCATCACTTGGTCAAAGGCTCAGCGTAGAGTATTGTCTTGAGACTGCTCTAGTGGGAAATCTCCCATGGAGTGAACTTCCAGAGCCTCCTCCCTACAGTCGGCGTCGGATGACCTCATGTCAACACTGAGCGTAGCGCAAATGCTACAGGTGCCTATCGGTCATGAATGCATCCCCACACTCTGCCCCAGCAGGTTATTAAACCTCGGCCAATCTGTACCCAGAATTAGGGGATGCGTCAGGCGGGACCTAACCGCAGCCTTGACTCTATGCATTTTGCCCTTATACTTAATTTCCAGCAGTACCCTGGGATATTTGTGCATATCCCCATGCACACACCTGACCTCTACCCACTCTGCCTCCAACAATGCCCCAGGGTTGAACCAGGTTTTGGTGGACCAGGGTCTGCATTCAGCCCGAGTCCAAAGCCTGGCGTGTACCCCCTTGGTACCTTACTGGTACGCAGTACGTCTCTCCCAGACCAGAGGGGGGTGCCAAAGTGATGCAGAATCGTTGTCCAGTGTCCATTGTCGGGCAATTCTGATGGTCCAGCGCATGTGCTGGTCCCCCGGTGGGGGCCTGTGACCGCGTCAGTGGGTTCATGGTGTGGACGCGACTGGGTGCCTCCTCCTCGGGGCCGGGATCAGCTGATCCCCTGCCTCCGACTGCAGCTGTTCCAGTGGGCGCCCCAGCCATCCTGCTCGTTAGTCCTCTGCATACTTTACAGCGTCGATTAGGCAGGCTGGCTGGCCGGTGACCGCTGACTGATTCGGCAGTCTCCGCTGGCAGCCTCTCTGCAAATTGCTCGAGGACAATCCCCTCCAGCATCCGAGCCTCCCTCTCCGTAGGGCCAGGCTGCAGCCAGCTGGCCGCAGCATTATGTAGCCACCCGGCATACATAAAGGGACAGTCCTCCGGTCCCATCCTGCTTCCCCTGAAGCGGCGGACGGTGGTCCTCAGGAGAGACACCCAAAATCAGCCCTCTCCATCACCGGGAGGCTGAGACCCACCGCCTGGGCCTCCCCTGACAGTAATGGCAGCAGCCACTCCACCCATTCCTCCAGCGGCCACCTGCACACCTCAGCCATGATCCCAAAGACCTCCAGAAACTCCAGGGGGTCGTCTTCCTCCCCCATCCGCTGGAGCGTCGCCTCCGGAGCCGGGGGAAGCAGCGGTGGCACCGGTGAGGATCTGGCTCAGGCAAGCACCCGGTCAAGCCACTCCTCCGGCTGTACAGACCGCGGGCCCGTCATGATGTGACTGGGTTTCGGCACCACTGTAACAAAGGACCCAGACACACGCGGCCATTGCAGGGCAAGTGAACGTTTTATTCACCACACAACTATTTATACGTTTTGAGAGGCTTTCCAGCCTCGCTCTCACCAGTTCAGTCAGCCTCCTCCTTAGTCCCCAGCGTGCCACTCCATGGAGAAAGACCTCATGGGCATGATGATGGACAGCTGTGCCCCACAGCCTTTCCTGGTATTGCCCCCTGAACCCACTGTTCCACCCCTCCCCTGCAACTAAGCCACAAACCACATCCTGCCACAATGTGGTTTTTTTATATATGACACTTATACATTTATATATGACGTTTATACACGGGATTTAAGCACTAAATTGACATATTGGGAGAGTTTTTTTATATTGGGATGGGATATTAAAGGGGATTACTCTGCTTATGGGCGAACACCTGGGATAAGCAGCTGTTATTTTTTACAACCTACTGAAAGGATAAATCCTTTACTCTACGACCTAATAATTTGTGCTAATGGGTAATGTTCACAGGTTTATGTTCTCTTTTGA
This sequence comes from Heterochromis multidens, assembly GCA_015108495.1. Taxonomy (NCBI): domain Eukaryota; kingdom Metazoa; phylum Chordata; class Actinopteri; order Cichliformes; family Cichlidae; genus Heterochromis; species Heterochromis multidens. The sequence goes on along the minus strand of VUQS01059388.1, from coordinate 4,859 downwards.
CAGTTTTATGACCCAGATTTGTAGTACGCAACAAGTTGTTGTTTGCACATGGTCATTAAAAATGAAGTAGCTTGTTTTGACAGTTCGACCTGTCCAAAGCTGTAGAAACCCCCAGTTAGCGAGATTTATGGTTTACTTTTGGCAGTGCAACTTGTTTCAAAGTCATTAAAATTTCAAGTAATAATAATAATAACTTTATTTGTATAGCACTTTTCAAAATACAGAGTTACAAAGTGCTTCACAGTTTGAATAAAAACCACATGTTGAAGTCAATTATACATGTTTGAACCAACAGACACATAATCAACCACACGGTCAGACATTCATTCCAACATACACGCAAATAGTTGCAAACTATGGCTGAAAATAAAGCGGAAAAGATTAAGGGAAAGCTAACCTATAAAAATTTCAGCAGCAACAAATCACAGAATCAGCTGATCTGATAGGCCGAGGAAGGCTGTTCCACAGTTTGGGTGCAACAACCTCAAAAGCACGATCACCTCTGGTTTTAAAATCAGAGCGAGGGACAGTCAGGAGACCCTGGTTAGAAAATCGGAGAGGCCGGCAGCAGTGATAAGGTCTCAGAAACTCTGCTATATAAGCAGGGGCCTGTCCATGTAGAGCCTTATATGTTAATAACAGGATTTTAAAGTGGATTCTGAATTTCACTGGAAGCCAGTGAAGGGAAGCAAGAATAGGTGTAATATGTGAGCACTAACTAGTTAGCAACTCATTAGCAGCTTTGCTGCTGCGTTCTGCATTAATTGGAGATGAGCTACAGAGGATTGAGAGATGCACGTGAAAAGTGAATTGCAATAATCAAGGCGGGAGAAAATTAAAGTGTGAACTAAAAGTTTCAGATGATTGAATGACAGTAAAGTTTGATTTTTGCAGTATTTCTGAGGGGAAGGAAACAAGATTGGATGAGCTTTGAGATGTGAGTTTCAAAGTTCAGGTGTTGGTCAAAAATGATATCAAGGTTTTTAGCCAATGATTTATTGTTATTGGTAAGGGGGCCGATGTACTGACTGATGTCCTTAGAGAAACTGTCAGGGCTGAACACTAGAACCTCAGTTTTACCAGAATTGAGATGAAGGAAATTCGAATACATCCAATTAGTAATGGCAGAGAAGCATTTGTTGAGGCAGGAGAGGCTGTTGAGGGCTTAACAGAAAAGTACAACTGTGTGTCATCTGCATAGCAATGGTAGGAAATTTCATTAAAACCATTAAGTAGATGCCCCAGGGGTAACATATATAAAGAAAACAGAATTGGTCCAAGGATTGAGCCCTGGGGGACTCCACTTACGATGACGACGTATATTGATTAATATGGATTCTGAAGTATCTGTTGGATAAGTATGAAGAAAACCATTTGAGAGCAGTACCAGTGATGCCAACCCAGTTTTGTAGTCTGTTAATAACAGTAGCATGATCAATGGTATCAAAGGCTGCAGATAAGTCAAGCAGGACTAAAATGGAATGTTCACCCTTATCTGAGCGCATAAGAATATCATTAGTAATCTTCAATAAAGCTGTTTCAGTGCTGTGGTTTTGTCTGTAACTGGACTGGAATTTATCAAAGATGTTGTTTCCTTCAACGAGCTGAAGGAGTTGACGAGCAGCAACTTTCTTGATGACTTTAGAAATAAATGGGAGTTTGGAAATTGGCCTGTAATTATCTAAAACAGTGGGATCTAAGGAGGATTTTTTCAGTAGAGGAAAGACACTGGCTGTTTTACAGTAATCTGGAATTGATGAACATCAGACTATTAAACCAATTAACTAAGTCATTGATATCTGAAAAATTAGTTGTTGATGTGGTAACGAGAGAGCAGAACACCTAGCTGCTGAGTGCTCATTAAAGATGCGAGATTGAACAGTTTTCCTCTGGGAAGACAACACTGGATACAGAACTGTGTCAAAAATTATGCATTTGTGATCAGACAGTAGGTCAGACATATGCAAGGAGTTTATAGATAAACCGAGAGTAAAAACCAGATCCAGTGTGTGGCCACCGTTATGTGTGGGGCCAGTAACATGTTGCACTAAATTAAATGACTTAGCAATGTTGAGAAATTCTGTGGCAGTGCAGTTAGAGAGATCATCGATATGAAAATTAAAGTCACCTACCAAAATGATTTTATCAAATTTAACAATAACAGATGAGATGAGATTAGAGAATTCATTCAGGAAATTATTGTAGGTAGATTGTTAAGAAAGAATGATTTATTAGATAAAGATCTACTGTTAAAAAGGGTAATAATTGCAGGAGAGACAGGCTTTAGAGGCCGAGGCCTACACTGCACAGTAATTAGATTACTGAGTTTGGGTATGCAAATATGGACAATATGAGATTTTTTTCTGTCTATGCCTTATAATCACTGGAATTGGTAAAGATGAGGTGGCTGACCTTGAGACTGGGAAAACAGGTGTAGTAATGGTATAACAGTGGTTATACAGTTTAGCGGGTGAAATACTGTCTAGTAGTGATGGTAAGAAAACACCAGTACCTGTAGTAGAGTTGCAGATAACATGATTTTCCAGGCGTCATGCTGTACAAATCCTACATGAGTGAAGGGTTAGTTCAATGTCTGAGGACATAATACTTGAACCCCAGCGGTTTGGATGAAGTTCAGTTCAGTAATTAAGTAGGATTAATTACTTGTTATTATGAGGCTTGCATAAAAGGCATTATTCTTGACCTTATGAGCTGACCTTGGCCATAAACCTGTCAAAGATGACTGTAATGAAGATGGATGGTAGGATCTGGGAAGAATTCCAGGATCCAGGAAGATAGCCAGGGTCTGGAAAGACTGCCCAGAAGTTATGTAACAAGTTATGTAACAAGCGTTAAGTTTCCAATATTATATGTAATCTCATCCTTAATGTGCAGATCCTCACCTTATATAGTTCATTTAATCTACTAGATGTAATTTCACTCAATACGATTTGAAGTTTGATTAGTATATGTAATCTGTGTGGTGAGTGAACTCTGTGTGATCTTGAGCAGCTGTGCCTCTGTGTTGCATGCCTTATAGGCTGGCTCCAGCCCGATAAACGGGCTGGGAGTGACCAGCTTTCAGGGAGGAGGCCAGAACACCCTGAGGTGTACACTGAATGAGGCAGTATAGCTATCCAATAGACACTCATACAGTGTGTAGTGTTTGTGAACAATACAGTGGATTTTTTTAGTAGCAAAAAGGAGGGGTCAGAGGCTCCTGGCTGTATATGAAGTAAGGCCTCAGGAGTACTCACGCACTCTCTCTCCCTCTTTCTCCTGTCACTCTTTTCTGTCTTTACTTTGTTTCTTACTTTGTCTTTGTCTGTTTTTGTCTACTGTTTGTGCATATGCTTAATGCTGTACACCCTGGGGTTGCTTTGATCTGGTTTGTTTGTGTTATTATGTTGTCTTGTTGGCTGTATTCTGTTTTGTTGTTCATTTGACTCTGTTCAATAAATTTTGTTTCAATGAACTCTGCTCTTTTCCAGAGGATTTTTTTTGAGTAGTTTTAAATTTTAATTGGATCAAAAAAGCTGAATCTACAAGTGATGGGCCAGTTTATCACTGAGTTTATCAGTTTGGCTCTAAAAATGCGATCCTTTATTTAACACTTTATTCCTTCCGATCACTGCTTCAAATTTTGTAAAATTAATCCACTGACATATGAAGAAAACAGCAGCTGTTTTTACACATTGTTTTTCACTGCAATCACGATGTGTAAAAACACCTGTTTTGCAACCATTGGTGTAGGTTTCCTTTGAGCACTGGGGGGAATAAATTAGGCAAGTGGTTTGGAGAATCCTCCTTTAGAAAATTAAGGACCCTTCATTTTACTGGACATTTACTGGTGAGTTTTATGCACAGTTTGTGCTGAAAAATCTTTATATGAAACAATTTAATGTAGTTAGGTCCATAAATATTTGGACAGAGACAACTTTGTTCTAATTTTGGTTCTGTACATTACCACAATTAATTTTAAATGAAACAACTCAGATGCAGTTGAAGTGCAGACTTTCAGCTTTAATTCAGTGGGTTGAACAAAAGATTGCATAAAAATGTGAGGAACTACAGCATTTTTTAACACAATCCCTTCATTTTAGTGGCTCAAAAGTAATTGAACAATTGACTCAAAGGCTATTTCATTGGCAGGTGTGGGCAGGTCCTTTGTTATGTCATTATCAATTATCAAATTAGATAAAAGACCTTGTAGTTGATTTGAGGTATGGTGCTTGCATGTGGAAGTTTTTGCTGTGAACAGACAACATGCGGTCAAAGGAGCTCTCCATGCAGGTGAAAGAAGCCGCTAAAAGCTGCGAAAACAGAAAAAACCCATACGAGAAATTGCTACAATATTACGAGTGGCAAAATCTACAGTTTGGTACATCCTGAGAAAGAAAGAAAGCACTGGTGAACAACAGTGGTGGATGATCGCAGAATCATTTCCATGGTGAAGCGAAACCCCTTCACAACAGCCAACCAAGTGAACAACACTCTCCAGGAGGTAGGCACATCGATATCCAAGTCTACCATAAAGAGAAGACTGCATGACAGTAAATACAGAGGGTGCACTGCAAGGTGCAAGCCACTCATAAGCCTCAAGAATAGAAAGGCTAGATTGGACTTTGCTAAAACACATCTAAAAAAGCCAGCACAGTTCTGGAAAAACATTCTTTGGACAGATGAAACCAAGATCAACCTCTACCAGAATAATGGCAAGAATAAAGTATGGAGAAGGCGTGGAACAGCTCATGATCCAAAGCATACCACATCATCTGTAAAACACGGCGGAGGCAGTGTGATGGCTTGGGCGTGCATGGCTGCCAGTGGCACTGGGACACTAGTGTTTACTGATGATG
>VUQS01059375.1:4581-20570 GCA_015108495.1 Heterochromis multidens | reverse complement strand
AACAAACACGGACACACTGAGAAGAGAGAGAGTGAGAGGGCACGAGAGCATGAGAGGGAGAGAGAGGGCGAGAGAGAGGGGGCACGAGTGGGGGACACTGGGAGACAGAGAGAGAGCGAGGGGACGAGAGGGAGCAAGAGGGGACAAGAGAGAGCGAGGGAGCAAGAGGGGACGAGAGAGAGCGAGGGGACGAGAGGGAGACACAGAGGGAGACACTGGGAGACGGAGAGAGGGAGCACGAGGGGACGAGAGGGATACGGAGAGAGGGAGAGGGCGAGAGAGGGATACACTAGGGAACTGGGACTAAACACTGGAGAGACACAAGGAGATAAATGCAAACATAAACCTTACATAATCTTGGAACCTAAAGACAGATAAACAAAACTAGAAAATCCATGAACTTAGAACACTGGGTCCACCGGACCCAGAACCATGACACAGATGGAGGAATGGAGTAGGAATCCAGATGAGGGAAGAAGTCACTAAAGCAGAAAGAGCAATAACATTAATTCACAGGAAACAGAATGCAGATTTCTAGTAAGGAGAGCTTGATTACCACCGCTGAGGTGAAGATCTGCTGCCCCTCCAGCCTTCATATACTGCAGGGTTGATTGCATTAACTCAGAGCAGGTGTGAGAAGGACTGACCAGAAAGCAATACCTACCACTCTACCTGGAACTCAAAGACACAACAGAAAGGACAAAAGAAGGCAAAGAATAATCCAGCCTTCCCTGGCCATGACAACACTGACTTTGTTACGGGTGATGTTAATCACTGCAAACCAGGAAAGTCTCTGTGTATTTTTTATCAACCTGTGACTTGTCCAACCCAACTCTCAAGTTGTCTGGACCTTTGTTTTGAAACTGTAAAGGGGGCTTACCAACCTCTTTGTAGAGCTCCACTTGGTATGTCTGACCATTAAATGTTGTGTATTTGGTTCCATCGTACAAAGAGCCCTAAAGATAATCAAGCTGGAATGAAGATTAGTTCTGGTCTGGATGGAAAACTCAATCCAGTGTCTCCAGGACTGCCACAGCTGCACAGACTGGAACTCGTTTAAAAATGTCTGTGCTGACCTGGATGAGCTCACAGAGACGGTCTGCACAAATTGCGTTTTGTGAAGATTTGATCATCCCCCAGAAATCAATATTCAAAAGAAACCATGGTCCTCCTAATCTGTTAAAACCTCTGTTATTCAGCAAAATATCAGTTTCAATCAAGGGAATGTGAATTAATACAGGGAGCTACAGATGCAAGTTAAAAAAGAACTCAAGCTTGCTAAATATAGTTATAAAGACAAAGTTGAAAAAATGCTCAGTAATGGTAATGCAGTCTAAGAAAGGTTACGTTTCTTTTAATGGGAAGTCTGATTTTGGCAGAATCGGTGAACAAATTTCAACATAAAATGTTAAGAACACAGACTGTCTACAGCCAGCATTTAAAAACATCACTTTAAAATTACATTTGGTTCAGTTTTAGAGTCTCAAATCCATTTCAGTCTCATCTTCACTCAAACATTCACATCAACTCAACTGTGACAGACATTTTTCCATCAGTGTGACCGGTTAAAACACAACAGATGATTAATCACTAATCAGTGTCTTATGTGTCTTAAGCTTTATACAGATACGTTTTATTTAAACAGTCATTGAGAGTAACGTAAATGTAAATGTTTCCAGTTCAAGGAAGCTGGCTGAGAGTCTGACAGCTGTGTTGCTGTCCACAGAATCACAGTGACTACTGACTGATTATAAAAATGCTCATGTTAAGTACAAAATGAAATAACAAACAAACATCTAACTGGGATTTCAATGTTTGTAAAAATGTAAACATGTGCAAATTAATTCGCTTTGATAGTGACTTTATGAATGACGAAATAAAAGGAGGTTAACTTGTTGCACTTTAACCAGTCAGCTGGTTCAGGTGCAACAGGAGGAGAGGAGTCAGACAGAAACCTAAAGTTTCTTGAAGAAAACCTGCTACCGAGCAGGTTAAGTTCACAGAGTTAGAGATTTAAGTTAATTCTTTTCATGGAAAAGAAAAGCATGAGTTTTGCACATCTCAGGGTTAACAAACTTAGATTTATTAGCTAAACCTGCTTCCTGGACATGGAGAACTCGCTGAAAGCAGATCAAAGGGGGAAAAATGAACCTGAGGCACGGTGTTCATGGATGCGCTTGAATGAAGTCTGAAGTGAAATCAAAATGTACAGTGCAATGCTTGTGTCATAATAAAGTGTCAAAAGGCAAATCCATGATAAGTATGGAGTCACAAAAAAAGTAATACATGACTGATTGAATACACTTTAGTAACCCCTAATGATTACTAGCATTAAAAAATCATTGTGATTTTTTTCTCAAGTCTTTACAAAGAAAACCTCATCCGTCTTATAGCAGCAAGGACGCAAAATCAGGAGATGATCAGGTCAGCTTTCAGCCAAACAAACTCCAGTGTTACCCATGGCCATCATGTCAAAATTGTTTATAGAAAGTAATTAATTTAATTAATTTTGTTAATTGATAAACAAAACAAAACAAAAAAAACCTACATATATTTTGATATGAGTATCTTCTCTTTTCTGATGCAGCCATCCAAATCACATACACTAATTTTTACCCAGTCAAAATGATTACTTTATCATGAATCTCAGCTTCAACTAAAATTCACGGTTTCTGCATCACAAACCTAACCTTGTTTTCTCTTCCTGATTTCTGGTCTTGTTTTTACTGAGGACTATATCATATTCAGAACATCAAGGCTCAGCACATATAGGATAAACAATGCCATAGTTAAACCCATCACTTGGCTGCATCCCAAATCAATTCCTCGCACTCTTCCAGGATTAGCCAAGGATGACTTAATTGATTCAGCACAGTCAAGTGAGCTTCAAACCTGAACTCTCTGCAGATGACAAATCATTCCTGTAGGCGACAGACATTATTCTTAACAATGGTGGCTAGCTGCTGTGGCTGCTGCTGCTGCTGGAAAGATATCTCCTGCCTGTCCTACATTCCTATAGGCTACTACATATAATGGGAAAAGCAGAACCAGCGATGGGTCATTGCTGTGATTCACTAAGTGAGGTCTTGAAGATAAATTTTAATGATGACAGATGTGCCTTGTGGTTGACATGTGGCTCCAAGTTGTCAGCAAGAGTGAGACAGAGAGTCTTTTTAGGGGTTTTCCTGACTTTGCTTTTACACTACAGTTTAATCTTGCCTTAGAGCGCCAGGATGACAGACAGAGCGATTAACAATAGTTCCATCAGTCCAGTTAAGCAGAAGTTGCTCTCAATGAACATCTTAGTCTGTCCTCTCTTTGTGATAATTATAACTTATTCTCAGGAATATTTCTCAACTCACTGTCCCTCCTTATGTTCTACATTCTTCGTGTCCAAAATCTCAGTGTCATCACATGTACATGTCACTGTACTGCCAAATCAAGCTACATTAACAATAATTTCTACCCAATTAAAAATTTTCTCAGAGGATTCAAAAGAGACACAGGGAGTGAGTGGTATGTATCCACAGCCCTGCAGATCATCATCAGAAAGGAAACAGAGATGTCACTCCATCACTTTGTAGACAAGTTTTGAACAGGACTTGGCAGTAATCAGTGTACCACAATCAAGTTTAAAGATTTCAAATGCACTTTATTTGATGAAACGTGTGATTTTAGTCAAGTGTTAAAATACATTTTTCATGAGGATGATCTCTGGTCAAGAGCGGAACAGATTTTGTTTTTCCTCACAAGGGCACACTAAGCATGCTCACTGAGTTTGTGTGTTTCCTGAGTGAGGTGTTGCTAATTGCAGAAGGTGCAGCATGTTTGGGGCATCATATTGTCAAATGTATTCTTGTTCACTAAGCTAAAGACCTTGAGGTGTTGGGACTGTAACCAGTAATTCCTGTGGGTAGTAATAAGATGTGGACAGCCAAGCCATTAATATTTTTTAATAGCAGATTTTACCTGACATAGTGAGTTTATAGGCCAGTGGATGACATAAGTTCAATTCAATTCAATTCAATTCAGTTTTATTTATGTAGCACCAAATCACAACAACAGTTGCCTCAAGGCGCTTTATATTGTAAGGTAAACCCCAACAATCAGACAATCCCCTATGAGCAAGCACTTGGTGACAGTGGGAAGGAAAAACTCCCTTTTAACAGGAAGAAACCTCCAATAGAACCACACTCAGGGAGGGGCAGCCATCTGCCACGACCAGTTGGGGGTGAGGGGAGGAAGACAGGGCAAAAGACAGACTGTGAACAAGAGTCAGAGATTAATAATAACTCATGATTAAATGCAGATTGGTGTATAAACACATGGTGAGTGAAAAGAGTCTAGTAAGTGACTGCTGATTGAATGTTGATTGGTTGAAAAGTGGGCCAGAATAGAGCAGGGAGCGATAGCGGAGTTCACCGGGAACAAGAAAACCGCAAAAAAAACTTCAAAGATAAAAAATCAGCATGAAACAGTGGCTGCAGTGGACACTTTTTAGTGTTTTTAACACTCGGTTTGTCGTAAGGCGCTGTGTGCTTGCAGGGTGAGGATGCAAATGCAGGACTCGGAGATGAGACTAAACTTAAATTGCAGCTTTATTGCTGAAGTTCAGGAACTAAAGAAAGTAAACAACTAGGCATGAACAGAACTGAGAACTAGGAATACCTGGAAACTCTAGGAAACTCTAGGAAACGCAGAGACAGAACACACAGCCGGGGGGAAGGATGACGACGACGTGACAAGGAACAAAGGAAAACTGAGGGCTTAAATACACACGAGGTAACCAGGGAGATGGGGAACACAGGTGAGCTAAATCAAGGAGTAACGAGAGAGGAAACAAAACTGAACATAATGCACAAGAGACGAGGGACTAACAAAGTAAAACAGGAAGTGATATACACTGAGACTCAGACACGTGAACTTGACACAGGGAAAGAGTAACACACAGTGAGGGAGAGACACACACACAGAGAGAGAGCCAGAGAAAGAGACAGAGAGAGAGAGAGCCAGAGAGGGAGACACACAGAGAGAGAGACATGACAGACTATAACTTCGCTCTTCTCTGCGGCTGGCTGACGGACCAACAACAGCACAAGCAAGAGTGGCACACAGACCACATACTTTGCACACTGCCTCTATCTGACAGCAGAGCTCTCTGCAGGCAGACGGGCAGTCCCTGGAGTTGAGCGAACACGCTACCTTTGTGGGAGTATAAAACCAGTTTAACTCAGAACACTAGAGACAATTAATTTAAAATACAGAATGTATCAACTTTACTGTCACAACACGTAACATAGCATACCCCCCAACTTTCCCCCTTCTTTTCACATGAATAACCTCTTTTTTATATTGCTTATGTGACTACATTTTTAGGACTAGGAAAACAAAAATACCACAGATCTGTAGAGCAACTTCTTGGGACTCACATTTTTTTAATCACTTTGATAAGACTTACTTATAAGCTTTATTTCATGCTGAGTGAAATTTTACACAGATTTCTGTGGCAGTCATGGAGCCTAAGCTGGAACTGCCAGAGCCCGAGTCGTCAGAAGAGACTGCATGACCTGCGCAGCCCCTATCATCAGAAGAGACTGCATACCCTCTTCCTCGCCTCTGGCAGCCGGCTTCTTCTTTGTGGAGAAGGACAAGACACTCTGTTCCTGCATCAACAACAGAAGTTTAAACCAAAATACTGTTAAAACAATTATCCTTTGCTTCTGTTGTCCTCTGCCTTTGAGCTGTTGATGGGGCCACCATCTTCTCCAAACTGGACTTCCGTAACACCTATTACCTTGTCCAAATACGGGAGGGAAATGAGTGGAAGACCACCTTTAATACCTATCTATGCCACTTTGAATACCTGGTCATGCTGTTTGGCCTCACCAAACCAGGGCCTTGTCAATGACATCCTTTGGGACTTCCTGAACCATTTCGTCTCACAGCCTGGCTATGATGTCCTCATATTCTCCAAGACCCTCAACAACCATCAGTGCCACGTCCATCAGGTATTACAGATGTTTTATTAAAGGAGAAGAGTGTGAATTTCACGTTTAAATAGTGTCTTTCATTATCGAGAAGAGCAAACCCAGTGAAGGTCCAAGCAGTAGTGGACTGGCCAGTCCTCACCACCTGGAAACAGTTCCAGTGCTTCCTTGGCTTTGTTAATTTCTACCGCTGGTTCATCAAATTACAGTAAGATTGTCTCTCCTCTAACCTGTCTAACCTCTCCTAAAAGACCTTTCCATTGAGACTCCTCTGCACAGCAAGTCTTTGATTTCCTGAAGAAACAGTTTGCCATGCCACATGTCCTGGTTCAACCAGATCTGTCTCTCCAATTCACTGTGGAGGTGGATGCCTCCGACTTAGGGGTAGGAGCTGTGTTGTCTCAAGATATCGATAAGATGCATCCGTGTGCTTTTTCTCCCTTTGTTTGCCCCCTGCAGAAGACAGTTATGATGTGGGAGCTGCTGGCTGTTAAGTTGCCATTAGAAGAATGAGACACTAGCTTGATGGAGCAGAGCAACCCTTCATCGTCTGGACTGACCACATAAACCTATCTTATATCCAAACAGCTAAACATCTAAACTCACGTCACGCCAGATGGGCCTTGTTTTTTGCCAGATTTAACTTCACCATCTCCTACTGCCCAGGTTCCTGGAACATCAAACCAGCTGCTCTGTCCCATCAGTTCTCCATCTCCAACTCTCCAGCAGAGTGTGAAACTATCCTTCCACATACTTGTGTTGTTGGAACGCTCACCTGGGAGATTGAGTTTGTTGTTCGGACCGCCCAACAGGACAAACATGACCCTGGAGTTGGGCCTCCCAATTGGCTTTTTGTTCCTTCCTCTGTCAGGTCACAGGTAATCCACTTGGCATACACTGCAAAGTTCACATCACCTGGCTGTAATCGAAAAATACCCTTCCTTCAGAAGCTCTTTTGGTGGCTGTCCTTAATTTAAAGATATATGGGAATTTGTAGCTGTTTGAACTCAAAACAAAACCTCTAATTCACCTCTAGCCGGTTTACTGAGACCCTTGCCTATGGCCGGACGCCCATCGTCCCACATCTCCCTGGATTTCATCACCGGTTTACCTCCCTCATCAGGTAACATCACAATTCTCACTATTGTTCTATTGTTTCTCCAAGACAGCCCATTTCATTGCCCTCCCAAAGCTCCACACTGAACTCCTCAGAGATCATGTTTTCTAACTCCTAGGTATACCCCAGGACTTTGTATCTGACAATGGCCCACAATATATCATATCAAGGTCACCCTGGGTTATCAACCACCACTGTTCCTGTCTCAGGAAGGTGAGCTTTCTGTCTCATCTGTCCAACATATCTGCTGTCATCTGTGGAGGGCTACCTGGGCAGCCTTGCTAAGGACTACGGAACAAAAGAAGTGCCGCCATCTAGTACCGACACCAACATACACCCCAGGACAGAAAGTCTGGTTGTCTACCAAAAACATTCAGTTGCACACGGAATCTAAAAACCCCATGGAATCTCCTAGCTACACTAGGCCATTTTAAATCCTGACTGTCATTAATGTTGTCAGATGTTTCTACAACTTGATTCCAGTCGACCTGTGGTAAATTCAGTTGATTGAACATGATTTGAAAAGGCACACATCTGTCAATATCAGGTTCCATAGTTGACAGTGCATGTCAGAGCACAAACCAAGCCATGAAGTCCAAGGAATTGTCTGTAGACCTCTAAGACAGAATTTTATCGAGGCACAGATTATAGGAAAGTTACAGAAAAACCTCTGCAATATTGAAGGTCCCAATGAGTTCTCTAGTACCACCATCAACCACCAGGACTCTTCCTAGAGCTGGCCACCTGGCCAGTCTGAGGGATCGGGGTAGAAAGGCCTTAGTCAGGGAGGTGACCAAGAACCCGATGGTCGCTCTGACAGAGCTCCAGCATTGGAGATAGGAGAACCTTCTTGAGATAGGAGAATCTTCTAGAAGGACAACCATTTCTGCAGCAGTAAAAGGCACATGACAGCCCGCCTGGAGTTCACCAAAAGGCACCTGAAGGACTCTCAGACCACTAGCAACAAAAATCTCTGGTCTGATGAAACAAAGATTGAACTCTTTGTCCTGAATGTCAAGCATCATGTCTGGAGGAAATCAGACACCGCTCATCACCTGGCCAATACCACTATCATAAGTTGAATGTGGAGATGAGGACCCAAGTGCAGACTCACAAGCAGACGACGTTTAACAACAAAAGAGCTGTTTATTTAGGCTGATGATCCAGATACAAAATAAAGGCAAAATACAAAAAGAAACCAATAACTATTACTAACATAAACTTACACTGGAAAAGAACACAAGGAGCACAAAAGCTGGGAGACGCAAGGGAATACTGACTGACGTTCTGACAAGGGACAAAGGGAGACTGAGACAAAAAATATACAGGCAGGTGATTAGGGGAAGTGGAGACACATGGGAACACAGCTGAACTGAATCACAACGAGACAAAAGAGGCAAAACTCAGTACAACACACAAGGGAACAAGAGCTCACCAAAATAAAACAGGAAGCAGCAGCACGCTAAGAACAGGACTAAAACACACTAACTTGACACAGACAAAAGAGTAAACAAACACGAAGACTAGACTGACTAAACACAGGAGACACGTAAATAACTAAACACAGGAGACTTGACACAAGAGGACGGGGAACACTGAGGGACAAAAACAAAACTCTAAGATAACTAAGAACTGAACGTTAGACTAAATACTTAGAATACAAGAAACAAATATATAGATATTCAACAAACCAGGAATAATAAAATATCCAAATAAACATTAACAAGTCCAAAAACTCAGAAACACTGGGTCAACTGACTGGGAGACTAGTCAGGGTCGAGGAAAAGACGAATGCAGAAATGTACAGCGACATTCTTGATGATAACCTTCTCCAGAGCACTGTGGACCTCGAACTGGGGAGAAGGTTCATCTTCTAACAGGATAACGACCCTAAGCACATGTTACACTGTAGAAAATGATGGGCCAACCCATCTCCCGTGCAACATATTTATTTTTGCAGAAACTCAAAAACAGAGAAACAGCAGGTTAACAGGAGCTACTCGGTGTGTGGTCTGTACACTACCTCATCACGTACTGACTACACTTCTTCTAACGAGGCGTCAGCTACTGATGCGTAAGGCACCAAGCGCCCTCTGCTGGCAAAACTTATATTACACTTTCAGATAGCAAAATAGCTATACATTAACAGTAGTTTTTCCAAAAGAAAGTGACTTTAAGCATAAAAATAAAATGGGGGGCTACTATTTTCATGTATTTATCTATATCATAGTGCCACACACATAGCCAAGATAACAAAGGAGTGGCTTCGGGACCACTCTGTGAATATCCTTGAGTGGATCTGCCAGAGCCCAGACTTGAACCTGATTGAACATCTCTGGAGAGATCTGAAAATGGCTGTGGAAGGATGCTTCCCATCCAACCTGATGGAGCTTGAGAGGTTCTGCAAAGAAGAATAGGAGAAACTGCCCAAAAATAGGTGTGCCAAGTTTGTAGCATCATACTCAAAAAGACTTGATGCTGTAAAGTACTGAGCAAAGGCTGTGAATACTTATGTGCATGTTATATTTTTGTTTTTTATTTTTAATACAGTTGCAAGAATTTCAAGCAAACTTTTTTCACTTTGTCATTATAAGGTATTGTGTGTAGAATTTTGAGGTAAAAATGAATTTAATCCATTTTGGAATAAGGCTGTAACATGAAAAAACATGGAACGAATGAAGCACTGTGAATACTTTCCACATGCACTGTATAGTGCTGTCTTCCCCTCAGTCTGTGTCACAGTATCTGTTCCCCTTGCCCCAGTGTTTCCTAGCACCCAGTCTGTTTTCAAGCTTCATGTTCCAGTTTATAGTTTTTCCCCTTCTAGATTTTATGTTTTGCCTTTTGGATCATCTGCAAACAGCCTAATAAAACGGCTCATCATCAGCTTTGCATCTGCATTTTTCTGTCTTCAACTTCACAATCCACTCAGTCTGAATAATCTGTAGACTGTGATATCTTCACTCTCATTAAACGTATTTCAGTTTATTTAGACCTATTTATATTTCTGTCTCTAATAAAATGAACATGGCCAGCCACTTAATCACATACACCTGTGGCTACTTTATTAGGTACACTTCTTCTTTCAGCTGCTCTTCTTCTTCTTTCACCTCTATTCTTAACCTAGATTCAACAACTCTTTCCCATTGCTTCATGGTATGGCTCATCAGCTTTAGTTACTACAGAGGGATAAAGTTGATAAGTCTGGTTGGCCTATCAAAATGGCTGAATGCTTTATTAGGTACACCTGTGACCACTTCATTAGGTACACCCGTGTGCCTAAAAAAGTGGGCAGTCACTTTAGTAGGTAAACCTGTGGTCATTTTATTATGGACAACTTTGTGCCTAATAAAACAGCCAAGGACTTTTTCAGGTGCCATCTCTCTAAAATGTTTTTAGCCAAACTATTTACCTTCAACTTTTTAGCAGTAAACCACAGACCAAGTCTAACAGAAGCAAACCAATTGTCAACTAATTTTGTCTAATTTATAAGCTAGTATAGGCCAGCTTCTCCAAAGCACTAGCATTTTAATGTCTAAAAGCAAAAAGATGCACAAACCTGTGCTGTGGAAAAGTATTTACCCCCTTCCTGATCTTTTAGTTTTTTGCATATTTGTCACACTTACGTGTTTCAGATCGTTAAACAAATTTTAATACTAGACAAAGATAACCTGAATAAATACAAAATACAGGTTTTAAATTAGGATTTCATTAATTAATGGAAAAAAGCTATCCAACCCTACCTGGCTCTA
This sequence comes from Heterochromis multidens, assembly GCA_015108495.1. Taxonomy (NCBI): domain Eukaryota; kingdom Metazoa; phylum Chordata; class Actinopteri; order Cichliformes; family Cichlidae; genus Heterochromis; species Heterochromis multidens. The sequence continues at coordinate 9,714 of VUQS01059375.1, read as the reverse complement.
TATGAAAAAGTAATTGCTTTGCTTTCTAAGGCTTTGGGACTCCAGCAACCACAAATGGAGGAAACTTGGAATAGTGGTTAACCATCCCATTCCTACCAAAATTACTCCAAGACTCATCAAGGAGGTCACAAAAGAACCCAGAACAACATCTAAAAAACTGCAATCATCATTCAAAAATTGCATTTTGTATTTACTTGGTTTATCTATTTTAATATTAAAATTTGTTTGATGAACTGAAACGTGTAAGTGTAACAAATATGCAAAAAATAAGAAATCAGGAAAGGGTCCATTTTTTTTTTTTTTTTTCCAGAACTGTATATTATCTGTGGTGGTAAATCAAAGTCATGTATTTCCAATGATGAATACCTAAAAGTAAAAAGGTACTATCTAAACCTAAGGAAAAAGTTGAGATTTTTTCCCAATGTATGCCACCAATGTCAAGAAACATACTAATATTTTGGGCTTGGGGCCTTCAAAACATGTTCTGCCCAGATGAAGGTCTGCTGGAAAAAACATTACTATGTTTGTTGGGATGGCCTGAAAATTGAGATTTGTCAAGTTGTCACCTTTAAATATCAGCACTGGAATTCTGCTTACATAGTTAGTGACTGCTGGATTCAGTATGGATATTTATCTACAGTATATCTGACTATAAGTCAGTTCAGTCACCTGGTCATTACCTGTAAACTTTAAGGCATTAATTTTTTATTGAACTTATTAGTAAATATTAGTAATATCTTCACGCTTAACAGAGAACATGCATGCATACATACACATATGACTAAACCTGCCACTTTGGCAATGTTGTTTAACAAACAGTTATACTGATCAAGATGCTGAATTAAGAGACTAACAAGATCGTGTAGACAGGGCTGACAGTGAGAAGACAGACTTTACCAAAAAAAACTTTGAGTAAAAAAAATCACACTGAGAGATGGAGGTAAAGAGGTGAGAACATCAACATTGGCAGAGAAACAGAGAGAGCTGTGGTGTATGTATGTGGGAGTGGGGGTGGAGGTTGGGAAGAAGGAGGTTGTGGTGGTAGAGTTTAGTGTGAAAGGGGTTAATAGCAAAGTGGAGGCCCAGAGCTGATCGAAATGCAGAGCGTGTCCCCCCAGCCCTGTGCTCAGTGATGAGTTGGAGCTGAGATCTGGCGCCTGCTATAAAGGAGCTCATTGAAAATAATTCAGAGTGACGGCTGTGCAGAAAGGGAAACAGGGGAGAAGGGGGGGTTGGTGCCTGGTGGGGTTGGCGATGGGGAGCGAGAGGAGGGAGTAGAGGGGTGGGAAGGAGGGAGAAGGTGATATAGCTATGAACTAAGCTAGATGTAGAGAGAAAAGGGTAGAGAGGGAAGACAGAAAGGTGTAGGTTGAAAGAAGAGGAGAGACAGATATGGACGACAGTTGATAACGTGAGAGGGGTGAGAATTATAAAGGAGTCAGGAATGTAAAAAAAAAAAAAAAAAACAGTTTGAAGAGAAAATGGAGCTGTGTGTATGAAGAAGTGTGAGATACCACAATGAAGAAATTTTACAGGAGTGAACACTACACCTGCACACAAGTTAAAAGTCAGAAACGCCATCACTACTATTACACTTCACAGTATGAAAGTATTTGACAAAATGAGCACTGCAGAGTCTTATGCAGTGGGATTTTTATATGTACTGGTTGATGACAACAGCAGTAATTCCATTTTTACAACACAGTTGTCAAAAAGTTCTCTAACCTGAATGTCCATATGGAATGCTTGTCCCTACCATCTATTACAATACATATGATTGTCTCCTGAAATGGCATGACTATGGATGAAGGCATTTAAACCACAGATGTTTTTCACCTTTGTTTGGTTAGACTTAGGGAATGATCAGGGTGTGCACTGAAATAAAGGACCTGGTAACATTAATGATAACATGGTAAAGTTTATGGATTTTCACAGTTAAGCACCAGTTTGGTTTCATTGTTACAATAATACACATGTGATAAGGGATGGAATAATCATAATTAAAAGAATCAGTGAATTTGTCCGCCTCCACTGACACAGTGCTGGTGCCAAAACCGGGACCTGTTTCCACCAACTAGCACAGTAACACAAATTTGCTATAGTCCCAGCACCTCTGATGCCATACTGGATAAACTGATTAGGAAAGCTGGCTCTGTGATTGGCTGCAAACCAGACACATTTGAAGCTATAGTCGAGAGGAGGTCACTGATCAACCTGTTATACATAAGGGATAATTCTGACCATCTTCTACACTACTAACTGGACAGGCAACAGAGCACTTTGCACTTTCTTTAATAGGCTGATTTTAGCACTGCTGCCACAAGGACAGGGAATCTTTTATCTTTGATCTATATTTTCTTTACCTTACAATATAAAGCACCTTGAGGCAACAGTTGTTGTGATTTGGCACTATATAAATAAAACTGAATTAAATTAAATTGAATTGAATTGAATTGAGAAGTAGTCAGGGGTGAAGGTCCTAGTGGTCCAATCCCCAGCTTCCAAACTAGATTGTAGTACATGGGATGTCACATGTACTACAAGCTGATATTGGACTTGGTGGGGAAGGAGCCTGAGCTGGTGCATGAGGTTGAGAGACACCGACTAGATACAGTCAGGCTCACGTCAACACACAGCTCGGGCTCTGGAAACAGTTTCCTGGAGAAGGGATGGACTCTGTTCCACTGTGGAGTGAGAAGGTGAGAAGCAATGGTCAGGGATGATACTTGTATCTCCCCAGTCTGGTACCTGCACGTTTGGGTTTTCCCCAGTGGACAGATTGGGGAACGGGTCCTGACTGTCGTTTGTGCTTATGCACCAAATGACAGTTCAGAGCACCCAGTCTTCTTTAAGTTACTGGGTGGGGTGCTGGAGAGTGCTCCATTTAGCACCATTGTTCCTAGCAGAACAATGGGGTCCTCAAATGGAGCACTCTCCAGCACCCCACCCAGTAACTTCAAGAAGGCTGGGTGCTCTGGGACCCCATTGTTCTGCTAGGGGACTTCAACACTCACGTGGGCAATGACAGTGTGACCTGGAGACGTGTGACCGGGAGGAATGGCCTGTCTGATCTGAACCTGAGTGGTTTTCTGTTATTGGACTTCTGTGCTAACCACTGTTTGTCCTTAATGGACACCATGTTCAAGCATAAAGGTCTTCATAAGTGCATGTGGCACTAGGACACCCTAGATCACAGGTCAATGATTGATTTTGTAATCGTATCATTAGATCTGCAACTGTATGTCTTGGACACTTGGGTGAAGAGAGGAGCTGAGCTGTCAACTGATCACCATCTGGTGATGAGCTAGATCAGGTTACAAGGGAAGATACTGGACAGGCCTAGTGTACCCAAATGTATAGTGAGGGTGAAGTGGGAACATCCGGCAGAGGCCTCAATTCACAAAATCTTCAATTCCTACCTCCAGCAGAGCTTTGATTACATTCCAAGGGAGGCTGGGGACATTGAATCAGAGTGGACCATGATCCTGCATCAATATAATCAGTATCACATATGATCAGTGCATGTACAGACTGATCTCCTCACATTCTCATTCCTATAGCTCTGTCCACTCCATTACAGAATGGAACACTATAAGCCGAAACTACATCAAAACATACTATTTGTCACATAATTTTGTGTAAGTTGTGATTCCCACCTTAACCTCTGTGGTTAGGTAAAAGCCATTTGCCAGCCAATTTTGAAAACAAATTTTATATACTTGTATTATCATTCAAATTTATTTCTATGGTTTAACAAACTCCAAGCATATACTTATTACTGCTGAAAGGGAATACTTAATTGTGTTGTACAGTATGTTGATATTGTGTGTAGCTGGAATAAAAAATGAATCTCAGTGAACATATTGGCATCTAAATGTTGATATTGGACATGATTTCTACAGAAGTGGCATGTAACTTCTAGCCTGAAAATCTGTTCCTCAACACTTTGGTTTATGTGCCAAAGGTTGTTCAACTGGAAGCTTCAACACATCAGCACAGGGTTAAAGGCTGCACAAGTCGCCACCTCACAGTGACTGTTTGACCACTGCTGTCAACATGCAGAGATTAGAGGAGGAGGTTATAACCTTGCTGTGGGGTTAAAGTTTACATTGTACTGCCATTGTGAGGGTGGACATGTCACCACACACCCAAATGACTTGTTTAAAAAAAAAAGAAATAAAGATAGAAAAATGAGGGGAGACAGGGTATAGAGTGGGTGGAGAAGGAGGTGTAAGTTATGGCCCCCTCTCAGAAGCCTTAGTATATTAATGTGCAAAGCTCATCTGGAGGAGTAGGCACATCTCTTCCGCTAACACCACTGTGTTAAGCACACAGGGAACCTGCAGAGAGGCAGGCAGGGGGTTAATGGGGCTTGATACACTGCGGGATGGGGGTGGCGGTGGCGGACTGTCCCCTCTCCCAGAGCTGTTGCCCTCTTTAGTCATAACTACTATGTGAATGCTGAGGTGGAAAGAGTGTGAGGGAGCTATTTCAATATAGGAACCAAATAAATGACTAATTCTGTTTTATTATTATTAATAGCAGTAGTAGTGTCCTTATTATAGTCACTGTGTTAATGTTTTGGTATTAAATACTGCTTTAGCAAAAAGACAAACTTGTATTGTTGATTTTTTTATGTGTATAAAAATAGGATTTTTTTTTTTAACAAAATTCAGTTTAACTGTAAGACACTTTGAAAATGTCCATCTATTACATAATTTAAACCTTCATTGGCATGTATGCACCCCTTTTTTTAAATTTCATTTTGCAACATAAAACAGGTAATAAAAAAGTGTTAAATGATGGCCACAACTTATTCCCCCCCTCACCCCCAACTGGTCGTGGAAGATGGCTGCCCCTCCCTGAGACTGGTTCTGCCGGAGGCTTCTTCCTGTTAAAAGGGAGTTTTTCCTTCCCACTGTCGCCAAGTGCTTGCTCATAGGGGATCGTCTGATTGTTGGGGTTTTTCTGTATTATTGTAGGGTCTTTACCTTACAATATAAAGCACCTTGAGGCGACTGTTGTGATTTGGCGCTATAAAAACAGGACTGAGTTGAACTGAATTTACAGCATAATGTTACAATGCAGTTTATGTTTTAAATGTTGAATATTTTTGCCCCACTACACTGTATC
>VUQS01059361.1:0-15447 GCA_015108495.1 Heterochromis multidens | reverse complement strand
ACACACACACACACACACACACACACACACACACACACGTTAGTATACACATGCACACACAGTGATATGATCCCTTGATGCGATCTAATTCAGGCCCTGGCTGAGCTTTCAGTGGTGTTGGGGTTAGGCGAGGTGGTTGCACACAAAATCTTCTGTCTGCAGCTTTCAACTCCCAACACACTATTTATTAGTCTCTTGCTCTTTGCTTCTCCCCGTCTCTGTTTTTCACCTCAGCCGCTCTCTGAACCTGCTAACATACAACCTCGTACCTCCCCTCTGACTCTCACTAGCCATTGCTCATTTTCTGGATCTAGTTAGGTTTGGTTTAGGGATACTGGGATTTTCTTTGTATCATACATGTGTGCTCTAAGCATACAATCTGAATCAAGGAATTGTGATCAAACTTATGCAATACTTTTAATTTTTGAGTACATTTGATTAGGGACTAACATTTCACTGTTAAATTTGCTGTGGCCTAAAAGACCTTTTAGGTATACATTTAGATTAGTGGTCCTAAGAAAATCCTAAGGGACCAACAACTGAACAGACTCTTCAGACTCAGACTCTTCCAGTATACTTTATGTTTTAATATGAACATTAAACACTCGGAGAAAGGAAAAAAGTCCACATTTGAATATTGGTTATTGAATGTTAACAATTAAAAAAAAAAATTAAGGATAAGAACCACAAAAAGGAATTTAAAAGGGTTAAAGCTTCAACAAGTGGCTTCAATTCTCAGTTCGGATTCTGCAAAAAGCTATTTGAATCCAAACTGTACAATTAAAGGTCCAAGCAGTAGGTAGTTTCACAGAGCTTTGAAGACTCCTGTTTACATGATGTCACGTGGGGGCAGTGTTAAAAATATGTTTAACATCTAGTAATGTTGGCTGCAATTGTTTATTTTTGTGCTGTTGCTGATCAGAGCTGATGTTGGAGAGCGATAGCATGTCATAGTGATCCCATCTTAGAGAAATTTGCTGCAATTCAACCAGCAGAGAACAGTGGCAAGACAGTCCTCAGTGAATTGAAGTGAACTGAGTTAAACAGCCGAAGTATTTACACCTGCTTCTAGACGAAAAAAAAATGCTAATTGTATTTTAATTTTAAAAGTTCAGTACAGATAATATGTTACAATCATGTGAAAAAGAAAATCTTCACAGGACTATAGCTACATAGAGTGTGAAAAAGTACACACTTACTGCTTCCATAGGAATTAAGAGGGTAAGTAGCAGCAAGGTGCTGATAATCAAACAAACTTGTTTAATTGATCAGCAGAAGCAGAGGTTTTGGCAGTTTGCTGGAACATTCACCTGTGTTAACACAATGCCAAGGAAGGACATCAGCAATGACTTTAGAGAAGCAATGCTGCCCATCAATCTGTGAAGGGCTATAAGGCCATTTCCAAAAAATATGAAGTCCATTATTCTACATTGGGAAAATTATTTACAGCTAGAAAACATTCAATACAGCTGCCAGTCTCCCCAGAAATATATGTTTGAGAAAATTCACCCCAAGGTCAGGCCGTGCAATGTTCAGATAAAGTGCAAAAAACCCAAGAGATACATCTCAGACTCTACAGGCCTCAGTTGGCATGTTAAATGCTAAACTTCATGACAGCACAGTCAGAAAAAGACTGAACAAGTATGAGTTGTTTGGAAGTGTTTCCACCTCACACCTCCTTTAAGATGATTTTTTTTAAAGACTTTTCTGTTTTCTTAAATAAATACAACAGCAGCTCTCTGGATACTCTGTAAAATCCAAATACTGCTCCATAAACAATTTTTCCAGGGAAATTTTCTCAGTAGAAACTTGTTTTAATGAAAACTGTTCACTGATCATTTTTAGGCTATACTGGTGAACACTCCTGAATTTAGTATTATTCAAGAGTAATTAAGTCAAAACAGCAGGAACAGACAGAGACGAAAGGAGGGCAAGCAGGAGGAAGAGGGCGTCTTGAATGGACATGCTCATCGGCTTTGGGTCAACGGATTTCAATCCCTGCTCACTTCCCTTCTTATGTCTATCCTGCCTCTATAACATGAAGGGAGACAGAAGGATAGGAAAGGGCCAGTGGTAGTGTTGAGGGGGTGTTGGATGACATATCGTGGACAGGGGAACAGTCTTCTATAGGCTACATCTCATCCAGAATGGCGTTTCCTCTCTAAGCAGCATTCCTCATCTTATCAGCCACAATAATCTGCCGTTCTCATCGTGCCCAAACAGGGAGAGCCAAACCTGAGAGTGCACAGGAGAGAGAAAGAGAGAGAGCAAAAAGTAGCTCCTTCACTTGCTCTCTCGTCCACTAACTCTCTCTTTCTATGTCTGTTGGCTGGTGATAGAGTGATAAGGTGGGGAAGAAAACAGTGAGCTGTCTGCCACTTAGAGGAAGTGGTCGCTCAATCCTGAAGTCAGCATGCTCTGAAATCCATGGATTCACAAAGAGGGGAGGAAGTGTAGGCTGCATCAAAGTAACTAAAAAGATTTAGCCACTGAGAGTAGTTATTTAATCAAGAACCTGGTTAAAGTAAATGTTTAACTTATTACTCTAGTTCAGAGTGAAATATCGACTACAGCACATTTAAATGACGGTTGTAAATATTATGTTAAAATCAGTTGTAAGATCAGTACATAAATTGTAATTTCACCATTGAACCTACCTTAAAATTCATAAAGCAGTAAAGGAACAATTCTGTATTTGTGAATATTAGTGAATAAGTCAAAAACAATAAATATTTAACAACATAGTACTGAGACTAATGGAAAGCAGGGGTGTAGGAATACACTGTAGCACCCATCAGGACAGCAGACATGAAATGATGACATTTTGTCTAATAGCACTGCTGATCAGAGACTGCTCATAAAACATAGATGTTGTCACTCATTGGTTCAGACTATCATTTTGACTGCATTTTTGAAACATGTTGGTTTCAGCAGTAAGGCACCATCTTTTTACTTTGAAGGCAAACATTCTCTGTTTCTCTGTTGCGTCGCACTGCTCGGTGGTTAGTTAGGGAGTGTTTACAAACAAGTCAGTGTGTTCCATGCAAACTACTGGCAGATTTAGCAATCTGCTAGCAACCAAAAAAACACAATGAGGTTTCTGGTGCAGCACCCTCTTCGCAACCGATTTTACCTAGTGAGAGCCAGCAGCCTCCAGCAAGCTCTCGCCAATCGGTTGGAGAATACACATTTTTCCCTAGTGACCAGAGGTTGCCAGGGGCTTGCTGACTGGTCTGCAAGCTTGTGTAACTGAAGCCTAAGCAAGTATGAAATCTGATGTGGACAATACTACTAGAATCAATGTCTGGAGCTACAACAGTAAAACCCAAATTGTAACTTTTTGCAGTACATTTTGCTGTATTCTTACAATTCTGTGCAGCTACTTTAACTTCAGTAAGATCTCTGAGGGGTCAAGCAAAGCCGTAAGGTGGGAGGTAGTACAAAATCTCAGATGAGCTGGCTCTGAGAATGACTGAATGAAAATGAGAAATACATTGAACATGAGTGAGAGAACGAGTGAGGGAGGAAATAAAGAGAAAAATCAAAAGTAATGCAAAAGAGCAGCCTTAGGGTTACAGGAATGTAGAGGCACTTGAGTTCAGGAGAGTTCGAAAAAAGTGTGTGTATGTGTGTGTGTATGAGAAAGAGAGACGTGTGAGTGTGTGAATACTCGGTCGCCTGAAGAGAGCAGCCCCAGAATTAATTACCCAATCAAGATAACCAGCCAGGGAAAGACATTAGGGAGGTCACACTACAATTAACCTCTTAGTCTAAACCTCTCACACACACACTATGAAGAAGTCATAGGTTCATTGCAAAAAACACAGTGATTGAAAGTTACAGTTTAATATCACTTTTCAGGACTGACTTTTGCTGACTGCAGGACCCAATGTGCTCTTATTTTGAAGCATTTCCTGTACTCTGTTATTTTTGGGAGATATAGTGACTCTACCTGTCCTGTTCAAGAATCCCTGGCAAAGCCATGTTGTTTACAGTGGGATATTGAGTGAGTCGGGGGCTTGAGTGGAGTGGAGTCGGATGTGGTTCACACATTCCACCAGAGACTCAGATTACACTGCAGGAAACACCGGCCCTGCAAGACACACACTGCCTGACTCTGTGATTTATAAACATACTGCTCTATGGGACATGCACACTCTCAGAGACACACATTAAAAATCTTAGTGGCTTCGCTCTGAGCCAGTGCTGCACCTACATCTCTCATTCACTTTCTTCCTTTCCTTCCTTCCTGCTTCTCCCGTAATTCTCAGACTCTTAGTTGGGCTCCAGTTTTCTCCTCCTGTCGCGGTTAACAGTAAAGACAGCTCATGGGTGTTAGCGCTGGTTTGACATCATTGCATATTCATGAGCTGGTGGGTGAGTATTCAGTCTGGCATTCATTAGTAAACACAACTTCAATCACCATAAAGTGGCCCTTTGTGAAAGGTTTATGAAAGACACACACATGAAATAGGTCTCTGGGGAGACTGTCCTCATCAGAAAACCAAAAGAAATGACTTCTGCTTATGTTTTTCTGAACCAGCAGACATGGGATAAGAGGCAGATACACCTAAGACGGGCCACCAGTCAATCACAGATTGAAACATATATTATGTGCAGTATATATATTATATTATTAATATTGCCAAAAATTGGAGCAACAACGTGAGTGTCAAAAGTGCAGATATTCTAGGTGAGAAGGAAGCAGATGCTTTATAAAAAATGTCACTTTTAGGAACTACCAGCAAACTATAACACCGTTTTGTTAAATTCTGCCAGCATACTGTCGTTACGGACAAGAGTGAGGTTTTTTTTTCATGCTCTCACTACGTTCTCATCACCAGCCTAATGCTCTAAACAGAATTAATAAAACCATTTATGAAAATGTAACACAGGTCTATGTTTACCCCAGGGTGCCTAGATCATTCCCTCCTTTCCCGAGAAGACTCACAATCCGGCATCCACGTTCCCTAAAGCTGCTCAGCAGAGAACCCTGGATAATCAAGGCCAGCTGTGACAAGGGGGCAAAGAGACGGGCTGACAAAACTCACCCTTCTCTCCCTAACTCTTTCAACAATACCCTCTTGCTCTCTTCCCCCTCCCCATCTGCCAGGTTTCTCTTGTCAGGCCTTTGGATGAGTAATTCTGGCTGCAGCAATGCTGGCCCACAATCTGTGGTGCTCCCTCGCTATCTCTGGGGCAGACTGCGGCCAACAAATTGCTGTAAGGTGCTGAGGTTACACCTCTTCATCAAGCCACAGGCATTATGATACATATAACAGTACAAATATGGGTGATACAGAAAGTTAGACTCTCAGGCTAGGTAGGTGCCTACAGCCTGAAGTAGAACTGGGGAGACTACCTTGGCTTGGCGAGAATAAGTCATCCTACCTTAATAACAACCTACTTCTCTGTGTGCCACAACTTTATCAATGCTTCTTTATATTTGTACACCTTCACATCCAATGAGGCTCCACACTGTTGCCATGTCTCTCTCTTTCTCTCTGGGAGCAGTACCGGGTCAGTCTGTGGGTTGGACTGCTGAGGGGCCCAGGGTGGTTCCGCTCTGACGGTAGGAGGAAACTCCTTCAGGAAATACCAAACTGCCAGACATACACACTCACACACACAATCCACAATCTCCCTTTCTTTTTCTAGTCCTAGCAGACTAAAGCTTCTACACAAACTGCCCCAGTTAAAAGTCCATTACTGCCTTTTCTCACTTTCAGCTCTGTCACACTGAGACAAACAGAAGATCTGAAAATACAGTTCTGTTTGGTGTAGTCAAATATCCATAGGTATGTCGGTTTGCATGATAACCTGCGGTATTACACAACCCAGAAGTTGGCTGGCGGCCAGGGATTTTATGGCATCAATTACAGGTAACTTTAACGAGTCGGCTCAATTAAACAATAAATCACGGTAGAGCCAAGTTTCTGCCCCTGAGAGCCCAACCTCTCCCCTTTCACCAGTAAAAGTCGATTGAGGTGTTTCCTTCTAGATAAATGAGGAATTAAGTATGCTAACATGTAAGAAAACAGGCACCTTAACACAAGACTTTATAAAAATGAGCATGAGTTCTATTTATCAACTAGTTACTGTATGTCTAGTGTCACACAATCACATTGACATGCAGAGAGTCATCTTATTAAAAGACTTTATTCATGCCAAAGATTCTTTTTTACTACAGGTAAAATTGCAACACAAACAAGTAAAATGTCCCTAGCTTCAGTTTTACATTTTCTTATAGCTACTATCAGTGACAGAAAACAGGGTTTTACCGAGAGCTTCCCCAGCTCTACAAAAATATCCAGAACATTTTTGTAGAGCTGGGAAAGACGGAAACAGAAGACATTTGCCTCCAAAAATTAATCACTCCTGCCTGCCCTGACACCATTCAAATCGTTATAGGTTAGTGATGACGCAACAGCCTCAAGCTGTTTTGCATACTTTTGACCACTGTTATCACTGACGCTATGCTTCACTCCAGAATACGTGTTCTCTATAGATAAACTCCTCCTCATTTTCATATTTTCTTGAAATCTTATTGTGCTAAAACAATAAAGGTCCCGATAGACACTGAGCTATTTATACAGACAATATGCAACTAAAAACTTGCGAGTAAAAGAACAGGGTTACAGTAATTTCCAGCGTATTATCTCCCAGATTTGATCTCTCACTGATGTGACTGCCCAAACTAAGATTTGATGATAAAACCTGTATGACTGCAATACAAAAAAGAATCAGTTCTCACAGTGAAATGTGTCACAAGGGATGGGTCAGCAATTCTCAAGAAGTTCAATAATATTATGTTAAACGATGTCATGACCTTTCATTGCTACTTTACTACCTTAAAGGGGAACTCTGATTTTACAGAATGTGAATGTTAGTGTCCGTGCCTTCTGGAGTGGCACTCAGCCTCTGAAAACAATTGTGGGAAATGTAGGATATAATGCATTTGGAGCTTGACCCGCAGGGTGTGAATGTCAAAGTATCTGGAAACCTCTGCTACTTTGATTTTCACAATCCTTTTTGAAATCGGCCTCTTTGGAAAGATAATTATACAGAAGTGAAACACAAACTCAACTATGTACACCTGCAATAAAAGCAGTCCTGGATTGCATACCTCTTCCAAGGCAAAAAATTTCCTCCATACCCAAAGCATAAACTGAACCCCTGGATTCAGAAGAACAGATGGAACTGGATTAGTTTGTGATATTTTCTTATTTGAATTTTGAATTAATTTGCGAAGATATAGCACGAAATGTATAAATTTGCCATATTTTTCAAATGCAGATTTCTGGACCCAGATCCAGACCGAGTTGAGTCAAGCCCCACCCTCTGGTAAACTTTTATGTAAATCAGTCCATGACTTCTTGAACAATCCTGCTAACAGACAAATAAAGAAAAAACAACAATCAAAAAATATCACATAACCCACTTGGTGGAGGTAAAAAACAATAAAACCTTATCTACAAACTATAATGCATCTGTTCAGAACTAAGACACATAATGCTGTAAAACAGTTTTTGCATTGGTTAAATTTGTTCCACTGTGTCTGACACACACACACACACACACACACACACACACACACACACACACACACCAAACTCCAACCAGCCTATCTCAGCTAAGGCAAGAGGCAGGGTACACTCTGGATAGATTGTCAATCTAGCTGTAAAATCAAGTGAAATATTTCAAATCTAGCTAGGCTTGAGGCAGGTTGGTGATTCACCAGGAGGAGCATGTCATTTGATACTAAAAATCACTTAAAACAAGTTGAGTGAGCCACGTTTGATGTGACTGAATGTTTTGAGGTTTATTGCACAATGTACCACAGACCAACACTTAAAGAGCACAGACTAAGGTTCACTCCCTTATTGTGCCACTCACTGCAATCGTGATTTTAAATGTATGAAGGCATTGTGAACATCTTTAACACCTCCTTCTTTTTTCCTTTTTGTTTTTAGCTAGTTTAAACTCAGTCTTTGCATTTAGTCTTGATATTGTCAAGTTTGCAGAGTAATTTTTTGTGTCTGAAAGTGCAAAGTTTAAATGAATCTCTATGCTATCTTTATCTGAAATGTGTGTGCGCCTACTTTTGTGTGTTTTCAAGCTGCAGCACTGTGGCTGACCACAGGAAGTTCTAATCAGCAGTACGGCATGGCTACTACCTTCCCTTTTCCCTGGTGACCTCCTCCTCCCCACCTCCCTCCCTCCACAATAGAGATACCAGGATCACATTACCGACTCTGAGGGTTAAAGGTCAATCCCATTTTTCAGCTCTCTCTGTCCCCTTTTTCCCCTTACAGATTCTTTCCCAGAGGTTACAGGCTCCTGTCACCTAAATTCACATCAGTTCACGCGTGGCAAAGGAGTGGTATCCATCGGAAGCCCTCCATCTCCTCTCCCACACACACACACCCCTCCCCTTTGTCCTCGCCCACATAGCCATTTTAGTGTCCCCTTGACAGACAGTCCTCTCATCTCAGGGAGCACTCACACAAAGGATTGGACATGGTTAAAAACATGTTTAAAACACTGCTGGCCTCTTTGTGTCACTGAGTTGGTGTGTCTCTGTTAAAGTCTGTATTTTCATGCTGCAGAGGATTGGGTTACTGGAAGGTAACACTGAACCTGCATTGACCTTGTGCAAGGAAAGCCAACCTCTTTGCAATAACATTAAGAAATAGGACTTACACTTCTTAACATCTTGCTTTGAACATCCAGCATAAGTGAGTATACTCCTTTGCAATATCACCTAAATGTCACATGATTCCAAACTGAATTCCAAGCTCACTGGTCGAGTTTATGCAGGGTAGATTTACTATATTAAAAATGCAGGTTCCACAGCATGAACTCCATGCAACTCCACTAATGCATGTCCACCTTTATTTTTGATGACAGACTCAATCTGAGTGTTGGTGGATTGATCACTAATTAATCCAATCTGCATACCAAAGAGTCCTTGGGAAAGATGCTCACTCCTGTAACACTGCCTAATCTATCATCTGTATGTGCATCATCTGCTGTATTCTATCATCCAAATTAATATTAGGCCACGGTTCAGTTCATAGCTCTTCTTTCTGAGTGTATACAGCAGATAACATTAAACTTGGGGTGGAGAGAAGGGTTTGTGGGGGGTAAGTTGGAAACCACAAGTTAAATCAATAAGTACAGGTTTTCTCATTAGTGTGCCATTTTGTCTTGCACTGGCTTCCTACTTTGATTCTTGTATATATTCAATATAGTTTTTGAGATTTGTTTTTGATTGTTCCTAAGAGGAAATTTTCCATTTCTCTTCTTAAAAGTAGAGCAATTATTGGGATGGTAAAGAATGATACTGTTTCACGCTACCAGCAGTGACAAGGACACTAGCAAAAAGCAAAACTAGAGAAAAATCAGTAAGGAAGAATAGGGAGAGAGCAATAGTCTGTGACCACCACCTGCAAAACCATTCCTTTTTTGGGGGTTGTCCTGTTGTTGCCTCTCTGGAGCACCTGTTGTCACTTTCATTTGCACCAAAGCAGGTTTATGTTTCCTAATTGGACAGACTGATATACCTGAACTGACTTTGTATTTATCAAGTGTTCCTTAAATTTTTTTTGAGCAGTGTAGTTCTCTTCAAACATTCAAGTGAACAACCATGTCAAAGAATATTTTTTATGAGGACCATTTGATCCCAAAACTTGAAATCCTGTGTCCTGCAGGTAAAGATCAAAGATCATTAAAAGAAAACACTAGAATGTTAACATAGGGAATTAAATACTATATTTTCTACCACTTAACTATTTAATACATGTGGATGATCACAAGAAAACAAAGAGAGTCAACCAAGCCACTTAGTATGATATGCTCATCATGGCAGGCAGCAACCCTTAAATCATAGCTTCTATAGTAAAGAAAACCACACTCAAACCTAACATGTGCATATTGGTAAACTGTGCTCTCCCTGAGAACAAATCTGCTTTTGATTATGTTGTGGTTTCTGAAATACATAATCCAGTTTAATTATGGTTTGTCTGTCAGTCAAACATGGGAACAAGTGCAAAGAGCCAGTGAAACTGACAAGTGATCATTTTCTCATAAACTTCTACATAAGCACATCTGCACATTTAGAGACTTAGAACAAGACTGTGGGTGAGTAAGATAGCTTTTAATTTTCCACAAATCAGAATGTATTTTAATACACTTATATGTATATTATATACCTAATTTATGCACAATTAATTCATCTTGTTTTTTAATAAAATTGTTGTCTCAAGAAAAAGCCACTGAACTGGGCTGAACAGAGGGAAAAGGAAACAGAGGACGGCTTTATGAAGTTGGTGTAAATGATCAGAGAGGAAGTTAAGATCTGATTGGCAATCATCAGATAAGCATGCCTAGGGAAATTTGAGTACAGAGATGACTAACATACTGCAGTAGAGAGGAGCTGTTCAGCTCCCCTTCTTCTCATTTAAACACCTATGAGTCAGTGGCTGAAAGGATAAAATAACTTTTCCCTTTTCAGCTTTAAACCTGCCACCAACTTTGATGAGTGGTCACATTAAACATTAACAAACTATTCGAGCAATTATTTTAGTCTTAGATGATGAATGAACTGATGCAATTAATTCTGACAAAGTTTTCAAAAACCCCCCAAAAAAAACAGACTGTTTGAAGAAGAAGTGATCTTTATAAACAATTACCTGCAAATAACTATGCAAAGTTTTGGCGATGGAAGTTTTCTAGTTTGTGTGTGTATTCCGAGTTGTGATGATCAACACCTTAAGTGAGCTAGAAAGAACAAGAGGAAGGTACTGGCTAAAGGGCAATCAGCAAAATCATCTGATGATTATTTAGATTTTTAAATAGCTTTCTAAAATTTCTTGCATTCAAAGTTAGACCGTAAACAACGGTGTGCACATGGAGAAGAAAGTCTTGGCTTGGCAATCAATTATACATTATCCAGATTTCCCTGGTTACACTGTGAGCACCGAGACATTGGCCACTGGCCCAGAAGCTTCGTCATAAGACAATAGCTAAGGAGTTGGAGAAAGCAGCAACCACAGTACTGAAGCCGAGTTACTAATTTCTGTGTTCTAATGAATTAGTAACTCAGCTCAGAATAAGTCAACATTAAAGGACTGCGGGCATTTTTCAACATTTCTGAGCCTTGGTTCATTAAAACTCATATTTGAATGTTTAAATATCTATGAAAACTGACTGACAAGTTGTACTGGCCACTGACAATTTTCAGCTCCAAGTGAAAATCTACAACACTTCTGGAACCTTGTCTTTTATCATTCTCAATCATTTTCCATCCAGACCTGGCTGTCAGTGATCTTTCCAGACAGTGAATGGCTTTACTGTGAACCATCTTGGAAAAGAACACCCAATTCCTCCCTAATATACGGAAACCTTTTAAAATAATGCTAATATTTCATGCTTCCTTTGTGTGAAAGTACTGTGGGTGTCTGCCAAATATCCAAGCTCAGCACTGATAGCCCGTTTCGTGTGTCAAGTGCCATAAATTCAGCCAGCAGAGCTCGACAAAGCTTGTTCAATGGATAAATCACGCTGCTCATAAAAGCCATTTGCTTCTTTTTGTCTGTCTGGTGTTCAAACATTCACCTCAATCCATCAATGAGGCAAACTGCTGTCAGAACACTAAGGCCTCTCTTTACTTCACATTTCCCCTTATCATTCGCTTCTACTAAGAGGAATCTCAGGAATCCTAGAGTTTGTTTGCCAAGACCCAATATGACAAGGTGAAACACAGACACATGTGGCTTTTAAAA
Organism: Heterochromis multidens; assembly: GCA_015108495.1. Lineage (NCBI taxonomy): Eukaryota > Metazoa > Chordata > Actinopteri > Cichliformes > Cichlidae > Heterochromis > Heterochromis multidens. The sequence goes on along the minus strand of VUQS01059361.1, from coordinate 3,661 downwards.
CACAGACTCATTTCTGGTATATAAATCACACAAATTGATCACAGATGCTGGTGGTAACTACTGGTGGTGAGAAACAAGTGTGGAATAAAACAACATAATTGACAATGATGTGTGAATCTGAGCACGGGAACAATGTTTGCATGATAATAAAGTCATAAACTGGCTCTCAGCCAACCGCCACATCTTCTTAGCAGTACAGTATAAGAACTCCACCCAGTGAAATGGCCCAAGCTCACTGCCTCAGCACTTTTCCATCCAAATGGCTGCGGTTCAGTTAGAGGTCTCGCTGCCTTGGTCCCAAGATGAAGCACCTCAGAGAGCCAGCAGTCCTAACCGGCCCCCTGGCTTCCACCGCCAGCCCCTGACTGACACTGCTACTCTGCCAGAGACGTAAAGCAGGATAATAATAGCTGCTCATTCCTCTCTATCCCTGCCGACCAGACAGGGTCAAATTGTCCAAAACTATATTTTATTGAATGATAAGTGACAAATGCAGGGGAATACCTCACCTTATAGCCTCAGTGAAATCAGATCTATGAATCCAGTTCAACATATTTAGTGGGTCATAATTTTGGCAGGTCACTGACTCTGACTGGTGGGTTTTGTGACAGTCTTGTAGCAAAAGTAAAAAGTCCTTTAAAAGGAAAACTGTGTTATGATGTACTTTGTAGCCTCCTACATTCTTTTCAGGATTTAAAACTGACTGCATAAAACTTCAGCAAACTGCTAGAAGTGAAAAAGAAGAAGAAAAGAAAAACAACATACTGTACCTGGATTGTCTAATGCTGAATAAAGGATACAGCACTGAAGGAATCTTACAAGTTTTAAACAGTTCCTCTGTACTGTAAAACAGTGTGCAAACCAAACATTCTCACTGGGACTGAGACTTTAAGAGTTACATTTGGTTGGTCCTTCAAATATAACAGTACAGTTTAACAATATATATTGTTAGACTTGACAACTTTGTCAGCCAAAGGTTCCAGTCACACAGGGCAACACTGCAGAAAGTGGTGCAAATCCGGTCTGGGTTAGGAGTAAAACAGCTGGTTAAAGCAGTTATGTGAATAAAAACAACAGTAAACAGGTCTGAATGGAGCTCCTTATTACACTGTGGATAGCCGGAGAGGGATTTTAACAAGTTTTTGCCTTTATTATTCAGTGGAGAAATGGTGCTTCAAATGAGAACCAACAATTCCAGTCAGGGGTTATTTAATATATAACTCATGTAATCGACTTTTCGTTGTAGAGAAATTGCTCTACAATGAAGAATTCAGTGCTGCAGTGTCATATAGCTCTCTAATTAAAATGGTTATTAAAATGCTATAATGGATTTGATCCGTAAAGAAAATTCCAACCTAATACTGGGAAACTGAAATGGCCACCATATTTCAGGCTTCATTAAATAGCAGATATTACACCACAAAACAGGCCAACTGTTAAACTCTTCTCTGGGGCATAGGGACAGTGTATGAGTTACTGCCTGCCAGGAGCCATTATGTTAACAGCACATATGTTTATGGGGCCATACCTGTTTTTCTCATTGTTACGATGAAGAATTTCCTCCATAGTGGGTTCTGACAGTGTGCCTTCTGCAATCTTACCATCTCTCCTTACTGTGTCTTTGCATGGATTGTCTAGCACTAACACTATTGTGCACTGTTAAGATCAGAAAGCAAAAACAGTATTTGATGTGGAGATAAGGTGGGGCTCAAAGAGTAGAGTGTCTGTAACATTTGTGTCTCATTTTCTTCAAATAAAAAAAAATAAACTGCAATACTCATTCTGTGTGCTAGAGACAGAATAACAATGACCCTGGGAGTGGATTTATGAGGTTTGGACCGCCTGCATGGAGTAAAATGAAACCCCAAACCAGTTGTGCTTCTTCAACGAGACCTAACAACCAAGTACCTGTCTCTACAGCTACAAAAAATACCATATTGCTTCTAAAGGTCAGTATGCTTCAACCAAAGGTTAAACAGTCTTGACATCCCTCTCCACCTTTTAAAACCCACAATTTCTGCCATCTGTCATCTGTACAAATGAGTGCAGCACCACGAATGGCTTTGAGAAAAGGTTGTCTGATAATGTGTCCTGTTATCCTCATTTGACTTTTCAACCACCTTGAAGTGTTTCCATTTGCAGCTATAAAAATCTCTTTCTTATAACATAGTTGGCAACAAATCATACAAACTACTTTGTCATACCAGATGTCTGTTATTTAATATTCATGGTTACTCTTTTGCCTTAAATGAGACAAATCAAAATGCCTTTAACAGGGTAATATGTTGAAAAAATGATGTGAAAAAGTTTGTTTCTCTGAATTTAAATATAATGTTGTTGACTAGACTCTGTAGAGCACTTGCTAAATATATCACCCAGCTTTAAACTCTTAAACTCTTTCCCTCCCTCAATCTTTTTAAGCAGCCCTCAAATTACAAAAAATTTCCACTTGACACGATAACATCTCAACATATATTATCTTTCTGTTGAAACTATATGATGCTTATACTGAATAAAGCCATGATGTTTTTATGGCAGCACAGTAACAGATGGAAAAGTTTTGTGATTATATTGGCACTTGTTAATATACACACATTTCTCCACAGTTCCATTTGACATGAAAAAAATATACTGCTCAAAACAATTAAAGGAACACTTTGAAAGATCTTTGATCAGATCTCAATGTGAAAAAAATCATGCTTGATATCTATACTGGTTTGGACTGGGTAATGTATTAGGAACAAAAGGATGCTACATATTATTTGATGAAAATGAAAATGATCAACCTACAGAGGGCTGAATTCAAAGACACTCTGAAAATCAAAGTGAAAAAATGATGTGGCAGGCTAGTCCATTTTGCAGAAATTGAAACTCAAAATGGTGCTCAGTAGTTTGTACGACCCCCACGTGATTGTATGCATCCCTGACAACATTGGGGCATGCTCCTAATAATACGACGGATGGTGTCCTGGGGGATCTCCACCCAGATCTGGACCAGGGCATCTCTGAGCTCGTGGACAGTCTGAGGTGCAACCTGGCAGTCTCAGATGGACTGAAACATAATGTCCCAGAGGTGTTCTACTGGATTTAGCTTATGAAGTCTGTTTCTGATTGTTTGGTCAAAAACATTCACACCAGTGGCCTGCTGGAGGTCATTTTGTAGAGCTCTGGCAGTGCTCATCCTGTTCGTTCTTGGACAAGAGAGCAGATACTGGTCCTGCCAATGGGTTTAGGACCTTCTACGGCCCTGTCCAGCTCTCCTAGACTAACTGCCTGTCACCTGGAATCTCCTCCATGCTCTTGAGACTGTGCTGGGAGACACAGCAAACCTTCTGCAAACCACCTGAGGGTGTAGTCTGGTAACTTACTTTAAGTTTTACATGTCAATAAAAACTTGTTCTAGATAACTGGGTCAAACAGGAGTCTTAAAAATAGCGTGCGATCACCATAGTTAATCCATGAAGTCTTTTTTGGTGGGTTTTTGGGGGTGACTGACACATATTGATGTGCCATCCTAGAGGAGTTGGACTACCTGTACAACCTCTGTAGGGTCCAGATATCACCTCATGCTACCAGTAGTGACACTGACCCTAGCCAAATGCAGAACTAGTGAAAAAACAGTCAGAAAAGATGAGGAGGGAAAAATGTCAGTGTCCTCCAC
>VUQS01059358.1:0-13248 GCA_015108495.1 Heterochromis multidens | reverse complement strand
GTAGAAGTTACTAGTTGGTAAACGAAACGTTTCTCCCACTAAAAAACGCCACGTCCAGATGAACAGATTCAACTTTTTGGGATTCTTTTACCTGGATTATTGAGCATGCATCAAGAGATGACCTTAATACATTTACATCACTTTCTCGAGACGACCAGGAGGATGCTTGTCCATTAAAGGTTCAAAGTGCAAACCTTGTCCCAGGAGAAGCCCTACAAGAGGTTTGTCACCATGAAAGTAAGAGTAAAAAAAGAGCATTTTGTTATGTGCCAATGTGTATAATGAATAACAGGTGTGTGACTTCCCTTGGATACCCCTCCAACCTGGCATCATCTCCTGTTTACTCAAACCGTTTACAAAAATACAGTACAGGCAGCAGCTTCTTGACAAGGGCCCATTAAAATGTGTGGGAGCTGTGCATTCACGAAGCAGCCAGCATCTCTCTTGAGTATTTAATAATGTGTATTCATTACTGTGCACTCCATTTTCCATTACAGTGAGAAACAATAAAGGAGTCTTTCTTTGGAATGAGTAAATAAACATGCAAATAGTGGCCAAGAAGAATAAGAGATCCAGACATTTTTTTAAAAAACAGCGAATTACTGTTCCAATGACACTAACACTGAAAGTGTTGTCGAGTGGATCTATGCAATTAAAAACATACAACTTAATGTAAAAATTCTGTGTACCTGTTGAACTGAATTTAAATTCTTAGAGGGGAAAAAATACTGTGACAATGACAAAAACAAGTAGAATTTGTGTATCAGTGTGTGTTACAGAGAGAAAGCTTATGTGTGAGTTCTTGTTGCTCCATAATAATGTTGACCAAATGTCCTCTAACAAAAGATGGTAACTGTGCAAACTGTGCGCTGGTGACCAGCCAGGCCGACACTGGAGCTTGGACTGACGCGCTAATCTCGTTATTGTTTCCAAATGCAAAATAGCTTTTCAAAGGCGTTTTATCTAGCAGAGCCCAGTATCTTTGCCTGAGTCAATATAATGCTGGATTACTGTAAACAAAATGTCTCTCGTGTCTCTGGTCTGCCAGCTAGTTAGTCAGTTGGATGCTGAAGACTTGTCAGATGTGTTCCCCTAACAGTGCTCTTTTTGGGGGCCTGTTCAACGACAACTTCATAAAGAACACTTCAGTGTAAGGCATTCATTTCAATAAATATTTAAGTAAGTAAAGCTGCTTATTTGAGTCATGTTAACATGAAAATGATAATCGCTATTCATATCATGATTATCATTTTTTATTCCTTTCCTTACTTTGTGTTTTATTGTTCACAATACCCAAAAGTCATTTGATTTAAAGATATCTGTAGTAGAGGACACGTGTCTTTTGCTGAAATGGTTGATGTGTAGGAGGAGGGTGCTGATTTAGTGTAATGGTGTAAGGTCCTGCATGTTCATTTTAAACAGGAGATTTCTTTATTGTATTATTCTGTACTGTAATGTATTTTTTTGTTCAAGTCAAATGGTCACAGACTGATGCAATGACATGCAAGAAATATCCAACACGCTACTGTACTGATCCCACACTGAGCAGAAAGGAGCAGCCTCCCATTCACTGCACACCACACACACTTACATGTGCTCCTCACCTAATTGCTGCACTAATTTGTCTTGATTCCCTAATTATATTTCTCTAAGTAGTGAATTCATTTCTTGTCCTAACCATATGCCCATATTTTACATTAAATGGCTTTGTCACACTAGAGTAAAAATTGGATGGCAACCTACTTGCATGTAAAAAAATCAGCAGTTGGCAGGTAATTGCATAAAATTTTTTTGTTCTTTTTTTAGCTATTGAAGACCAGTTTCAAGCAGTTGTGGAGACCAACTGGCTGTGAAGAGGTTGATCATACAACACCTTCAACGCCATTTTCGATCGCAAGGCAATTGCACAGGTCACCTGGTGGGAGGCAACCTGTCTCCAAACAATCTGAGTCCAACTCAGACCGACTGCAGAGAGACTGGTGAAGGTTTACAAATATTTGCCACCTAATTTATAAACTCAGACAAATTGCCAACATACTGCAACCAATCTGAGTCAGTTCGCGCCGATGACCACAATACATATGTGATGCGTCTCTTGGGAATAGGAGACTCGACTCAACTGGTTGTCAACATGTTGTATTCTGTAAAAGCAAGGTTGCCAAGCACTTATGTCACTGTGCAGTTAAATCACCTTCCTGCAGCACTTATGTGGAGAAATTTCTGAATTTCATTTTTAAATCTATTAGGTTCTGGCTGGACTCTCAATGTAAGTAGTTAATGTGAATGTCTTTGTTGCAAATAATTGCTGTCTACATACAGATTTGCAATTTTTGCTGATTCATCACAGTTAATCACTGTGTTATCACAAACAGATTTCATGTAATTGTAAACTTGACCCTATTCAATTGCACACTGATAGCAGACTGACACAATTTTACTGCCACTGTGAAAACTGCTGGTGGTCGCAGACTTGGTCCCTGTCTTTGAAGTAACCATTTCAAAGGCTACAAGATCCCAAGTTCATTGCACACCATTGCTGTAATCTTTTGGCTCATGCTGGGGTCTTCAGTGTCTTTTTCCCTAGTGTGACTGTAGCATAAAGTATTTGTCAATAAAAAAACAAACAAATAAATTAATTTTAAAAAATCAAGAACATTCTTATTTCAGAGCATTAAATACAGCTTTTGGTTCCAGTGGCTTGATGGACCAGCCACAGCAGTTTTGGCCACCAATAATTAATGGGGTGCTTTTAAAGAGCCACAAGGTTTGCAGTTAGAAAGGAAGAGGTGCAGTGTTGTAAGTCAGAAATCTGTCAGCCAGGAAACTGCGGATCATATCCTGTCTGTTAGCTTTGTGGGTAAATCTCTATGATAACCATTGTTAATGACATTTTTTATAAATTTAGAAAATAGCTATTTTAATGTTAATGAGTAATACAATGCTAATTAATTAATGCTAATTAATAAAGTTTGGTAAATTTGTTACTTTGTCACTAATTTGTGAAATACAAAGTTATTACTATTTGAATTACTTACTGTCTACTTTATTACATCATCACTAATAAGAGATTATAACATTATATATAATTAGACTCTGATGACATAGGGGCACATAACATTTATGTATTTATTAATAATTACCAGCAGTTACTATGGTTTTGTAAGAAATTAGTGGTCAGTGAGCCTGTCCTCATGGACGTCAAATACTGCTCTTCTGTAAAAGCTGCTGCCATCTCAGAGATACACAGAAAGTGCGGCTTGGTATCGGTGACATGATGCACCTGTTAAGACAATGGTGAGACCAATGTCACTCCCAGATCATTCCATAGAAACACTTGAGCAGGACCCCCTTGGTGTTGTATTTTAATGCACTTACAGCATTGCTGTGAACAGGGTATTGAAAGAATGTAATGTCCTGCCCAAACATTCTGGCTGCTGGCTGTGCATCATAAACTGGGGTGTCATGGCATCAACATTAAAGAACACATTTTGGGTATGTGCAAGACACAAGCAGCTTTAACATAACAGCAGTGTTTGACACAGTAGGGATTTGCTGAAATATTAGTGTAATAACATTTCTGGCCTGATCCATTTCCCAAAATATGTTAAAAAAAAGAGTCAAATTACAAATTAAATTAGAATACAAATATGTGTAATTCCCTTTGTTCAGTAGATATACACTGGGCAAGATGATACACAGAGTCTACATACATACACACAGCAGGAAAAAGTGGTTGCCAGCATGCAACATCCACACATACTGTGTGTGTGGACTGAAAGGCAGCAGAGCTGCTCAAGGATCTGGAAGTGATGAATGCAAGGCTGAGAAGTGAATAAGGGGGCTTTGGGATAATGGCTCAGAGTCAAGCAATATTTGACTGTTGCAGGAGTAATCCTCTGCTCTATTCCCCCTGCCTGAAGGTGATAATGGCTTTGCACTACTGCCGAACTCCGTGTGCAACTAGGATGAGACTCTGGCACTGTGTCACTTCATAGGAACTGCCAAAAAAGATGCCTTTGTGTGGCATTAAGCAGTATCTGTCTCATAGTAGAGAGGCCCTATGTGCGTCTGTACACATCTATCTTATTTTCATTCTGTCCTAATCCACAAAGTCGTCATATATCAGGCTAAGAGGCATAAACAAAACTCAAGCTTTTGGAGTTTGCATTTGTATGCTCACTGTAATCCTAAATGTGATATTTACTGTACATTGTAAAGGTCAAATTTCACTTAATCCAAATCTAAAGCACTGCAAAGAAACAACCTTCATTTAATAACTGACTGATGAAACTGACGAAAGTCAGCACATTGACTGTCAGTTATCTTTTTTTTCTTTTAACCAAAAATGCTTCCAAGTCTCTGTTTCTGTATTTAATTCCTATCTTGTACTAAACAACAGACAAAAATAAACACTAAAAATCATTACTACACAAAACTAAAACAGACCTCAGAAGACTGTTAAACATTGTCCATAAATAGCATGTTCACAATTAAATACAGTCCAATGGTCTCTCATATAAAGGACCCAAGGTCATCATTGGAAGGAGCTTCAATACATTATATTCAGCTGGCATAACTTTATTTTATGTCTATATGTATGTTGTGTAGTGTGTTAAACATGCTCTATGCACATATTTTCACATTCAATTCAACAACAGTCGCCTCAAGGCGCTTTATATTGTAAGGTAAAGACTCTAGAATACTACAGAAAAACCCCAACAATCAGACGACCCCCTATGAGCAAGCACTTGGTGACAGTGGGAAGGAAAAACTCCCTTTTAACAGGAAGAAACTTCTGGCAGAACCAGGCTCAGGGAGGGGCAGTCATCTGCCACGACCGGTTGAGGGTCCCTGTCTCTTTTCTTTTTTTCTTTTCATCCTCTTTCAACTCTTTGTTATTATCACTTCTCCTCTCTTCTTGCCAACCTGGCCCTCAGCTCTGGCACAATAACCACACAGATAATAATGTAAATAATAAAACAAAATAAAATAAATAAATAAAATAAAAAAGACTAACAAGAGGAGCATATAGAGAGCCTATAGCATTCCTCTTGGCAAAGCAAAAGTGTTTGGCACAACAAAACATTCAGACCATGATTCTGCTTGCTAAAACTGCCGGACAGGACAGGACAAAAAAAGTACATTGGACCCCAGTGGATGTTGGACTCCGCCAGGGCTGCCCTTTGTCATTGATTCTGTTCATAGTTCTTTATGGACAGAATATCTCGGCATAGCCAGGTGGTGAAGGGTCTCCACTTTGGTAAATGGTAGAGAGAACTGGGCATAAAAGCGAAGCTGTCGATATACCAGTCAATCTATGTTCCTACCCTCACCTATGGTCACAAGCTCTGGGTAGTGACCAAAAGAATGAGGTCGCGGATACAAGTGGTGGAAATGAGTTTGATTCGAAGGGTAGCTGGGCTTTCTCTTAGAGATAGGATAAGGAGCTCGGTCATTCGAGAGGGACTCAGAGTAAAGCTGCTCCTCATCCACATCGATGAGGTTTGTGGTGAGGTGGTTTGTGCATCTGACTAGGATGCCTCTTAGGTGAGGTATTCTGGGCATGTCCTACTGAGAGGGCAGACCCAGGACTCGCTGGAGAGATTATATCTCTCGGCCGACTTGGGAATGACTCGGTGTCCCCCCGGATAACCAGGAAGATGTGGCTGGAATGTAGGGAAGTCTTGATGGATGGATACTTGGCTTGGTTATTTTTAATTTATTTTTTTTAGTATAAAAAAATTATAATTTATTTTTATATTCTATATTTAACTGAAATGGCCCTAACATTTTATTGTCTGTACTGACCTCAAATATCAAGCTATAGTCATAAAAAGCCATATTTCAGTGCACAAATATAAAGGCAGTGGAACATCCTAACCATTAAGTTCCTTAAATAACTGCGGCATACACAGAACTGGCATTGGTTTAAAGGCAAAGGGAATAGAAGGGAACACTTAAAGTATGCACTGGATCTTGATTAATGAAATATTCAAGTTGAAACTCTTAGTGGATTTATACTTCTGTGTTAAACCTACACCGTAACCTACGCCATAACCTGACGTGCATCTCCTGAGAAATGTAGCATATACCTGCACCACTGTAGACCAGCCGGTGCAGGTATATGCTTCTGTGTAAAATGCTTGAGCCACCCCTCATTTGCTTATATTTTGCTTCCAAGGAGCCAGACTTTCTTGTAATTTTAAAAAGTGATCTTGAGCAATAGTTCTCCAGGTTCTCTGAAGGTTTTCCAGTTTTTCTTTGGACATGATGTTTTTGTCATTCATTTTCAGTCCAGTCCTTGTCCTTGACCATTTTCAGAGGAATGTTTTAATTTTTTATTTATTTTTTTGTTAAGCCACTTAACACTTTACCAGCTAACATATTACCAGCTAAAACACATACTTTTTTCCCATTTCTTTATCTAAATCTAAACTGCTAATGATAACACAGTTTGACAGGCATAAAATAGTTTTTGCAAGAGTGAAGAGGAGGACAAAAGAAGAAATGAAAGGCTTAAAAACTATCTACAGCAGATGAACAGTATCTGAAAGTCATGTCTTTAAGAAATAGAAAAAAATCCAGCAAGAATCTAACACAGGACCTAAGAGATGCATGTGGCCTATCAGTTGATCCACCTACTGTTTGCAGTAGCCTCATCAGAAATGGCCTTAATCCAAGGGTAGCTGGCAAGAACTCATTCTTAAGTAGGGGAAACAGGGAGAAAATGCTGATCTATGCCAAATAGAAACAGAAAAAAGAGGAAAAAAGAACCAGACTGAAGTGATGGAATGAATCCAAATTTGAAATTTTTGGTTCAAATGCTCGTCAGCAGATATGGAGGAGGTCAAGCAAGAGGTTTAACAGTGAGTGTCCACAGCCCTTTGTAAAACATGGTGGGGGCACTGTCATGGTTTGGGCTGCATTTCGACCAGTGGTGTTGTGGATCTTTTCAAAACTGATGGAATTATGAACACAGAAATGTTAGATTGTGATCCACTATGCAATACCAACTGAAAAGCATCTGACTGACAACAGCTTCATTTTTCAACTTGATCCCAAACACACTGTCACATGAGAGCTCAGGCAGTGTTGGAGAATAATGGTGGTCAAATCAAATATTGGCTTTAGTCTTGTTAGTATTGCACAAACTTGTGGTATATACTGTATTTCCATGTATGTTTGCACATTTCAATAAGTCAGTTCACCTTTTCACATTTTACCAGTAAAATATAAAGAAATGAGGAGTGGCTCAAGACTTTTGCACAGCACTGTAAATGCCGGCATTGGCCACTTGTCAAGAATAAAATGACAAAACAATAACGATCATCAACCCTTTGAGTATATATAATTTATTACTGCACATTTTTTATAGCATTACTTGCATTACATTGGAAATTACCCTCCTTTGACTAAAACCTTTGTGTGTTTCAAGAAACAGCCTTTGTTAACCTTTAGAATAAAATATATTGTGTCTCTGTGTAGCTCTCAGAGCTGACGACAATGCTCAGTGTGACGTATCTGCAGGATGAACAGACTCTCCTGTAGTAGCAGCTCCTTAACAACTGGTGGCAGTCATGTGCTTTTGGAGGTTCAGAAGCAGACTTTCATTACAATAAGAGCATCCTCCTGCTGCTCCAATCTCGTACATGTACAGACAGAGGGAGTAACCCACGCACTCACAAATACATGCATGCATAACATATGCATGCTTAAATATACATGCCCACGTACAGCAGCACAGCAAGTAAGACTTAGGCTGTTATATAACTCTTCGAGTTATGTGGTTCTATAGAATTCCTTCAAAACCCAACCTACCCTGGTCTTTGCCAAAACCTCAGCCTCTCCAGCTGGCTGTATTCAAGCAGCCGTGACACTGCAGAGATTTAGAGGATTGTGGGCAAAGAGATGGACACAGGATTCATTGAAGGAGGAAGATTGTTTCCAATAGGAGGAGGAAGAGGTATCCTCCTTAACCCCCAGTGTTCCATCTTCACCCTGCAAACACTTGGAAAGACAGTTTGGCAGAAGAAATCACCAGGTCATGATAAAACCCCAGTGACATGTTTTTATATCCACTTTGCTCTTTCAAAGAAAGGACACATTTAAGTGTCACACATTACCACAAAAACTCAGATGTCAATAGGCAGGATGGATGACCATTGGTGCCCTTTTTATTAGCAGAGAAAAAGAGTTTACCTCTACTTTAGTGGGGCATAAATCTTTGGCATTTTTAAACTGTTCCTCAGTATCCATTGTATCAAGGCCTTTGTAGCAAAGGGACTGCTGCCCCTGAAATTTGATAATTCAAATCATCTGTCAGAGAGGCTGTACTCAAATCATAAATCTTTTAGTTGCATCAACAATGGCCACTTTTCTATTCCCTAAGATGTGAGGGCAGCAAACAAGGTACAGACACTAATCTTGGTCTTTTTCTTTGAATTTACTGTAATTTACTTTCTAACTTTTTAGGGAACATAATATCAATCAAAAGAGGATAATGGACTGTTGTGAATATTTCTTCTTTCAGCTACTCCCTTTAGGGGTCATCACAGCGGATCTTCTTCCTTCATCTCACTCTATCTCTAGCATCCTCCCCTGTCACACTAACCTTCCTCTGCATGTTCTCCTTCACTACATCCATGAACCTCCCTTGAGGTCTTCCTCTTTTCTTCCTGCCTGGCAGCTATATTCAACATTCTTTGCCCAGTATATTCAATTCAATTCAATTTTATTTATATAGCGCCAAATCACAACAACAGTCGCCTCAAGGCGCTTTATATTGTAAGGTAAAGACCCTACAATAATACAGAAAAACGCCAACAATCAGACAATCCCCTATGAGCAAGCACTTGGTGACAGTGGGAAGGAAAAACTCCCTTTTAACAGGAAGAAACCTCTGGCAGAACCAGGCTCAGGGAGGGGCAGCCATCTGCCACGACCGTTTGGGGGTGAAGGGAGGAAGACAGGACAAAAGACACACTGTGGAGGAGAGCCACATCCCTCCGCTGCATATGTCCAAAGCATCTCAACCTTGCCTCTCTAACTTTGTCTCCAAACGTCTCATCCTGAGCTGGCCCTCTGATATACTAATTTTTAGTGTTGTCCATCCTGGTCACTTCCAATGAAAATCAGAATATTTAATGACACTATAACATCTTTTTTTTCAGCCTTGGGCTCAGGATTTGTGCATCTGGATATGAGTGTACGTTAAATAATAAAAAAATAAATAAAAATAACAATAATAATAGAAAAGAAAATGGCAGGTTCTACTTCATAATATGTGATTATCGAAAAGGACAGCAACACATTAAAACATTACAACATTACACATTAAAAATGTGTTACAACCTATTAGTTTAAGCAAAGACCTTTTATTACATTTTGATCCCTACATCTTTCTCATTTCCTACTATTTACTTTCAGTTATTAAATGAGGGCATAAGAATGCAAACCACAATAACAGACTCAACTGCTGAATGATACAATTCTACCAGTGGATATGGTTTAAGGTATGACCACTCCTGCCTAATATTCTCTTGGTCCTTTGTGTACTACCATAACACCTCAGACTGACAGAGGCAGAAGCTCTACAAGACTTCTGAAGGTGCCATGAGGTATCTGGAACCAAGACATAAGCAAAAGATCTTTTAAGTTCTGTATATGGCAAATCAGCAGGACAAGATGCCCTGTTGTCTGTTTTTAGTTTGTCTCTCCTTGCAGTCCTATCAGCAAGTACTCTTCATGGCAGAGTGGGACCATTGTCCATTGTCCTGGATCCACCACATTGACTATTAGACTGTTATGGGCTAACATTTCCACAGCCCTGACGTCAACCTTTTGTATGAAATGATGAACATTATTTGTTTTACCTGGAGGCAGCCTAGTCTACTACAAATCTGGATCCCATAGAACTCTCCCAGACTGCATTGTCTGTGAAGTATCACAAACACATATGTAATCAACGTCGGTTTGCCTTTTGTGTTCATGCTTTCCTGCTATCACATCTTTTCAAGCAACATGTCCTATATTCCTAAATGATCATATTGACCAGGATCTGTTTAAAAACTGTGAAAAGATCTTTTTTCTTTCTTTTTTTTTGGAAACTGAAACAGTAACCTTTTCTTACATCTACCAATGTACATGTAAACCTAACTAAGCAGCAAGTAGAAACCACTTAGTAGAAAAATGTTTTCAAAACTGATAGATAAAACCCTTGTCTTCTGGTTGAAAATTATGTAAATTAGAGCATATTTTTATTCCCAAAATGCAACAACAGTCATTAAAGCCAGGTTGTCTCAACCCATGTCTAGTCCAGGTTGTGATGGAAGGTCAGCTAATTTGGACTGACCCTGAATGATAGACCTGGGTCACCATGTTGGTCTGAATAGGTTATAAATAAGCCATGGGATCTAGGTCCAAACCTTTGCACCGCCTCATTACCTAATATTTGAATTTTACCCCACATAATGAGCAATTTATTATCTTAAATTGATGTACTTGTGTTTACACTAGAATTTTAATTTCCACGCTTATCTAAGGCAGATAAAATTCATTGTCAGAATGAGTGTGGGGGTGTTTTGTTTGTGTTACTGAGAAAAGTTAGGGAGACATGAAAAAGCTGGATAGCAGCCAGTGTCCATGTGTCATGTTACATCATCAAGTCGCATGTTTAGCTTTTTATTTATATTTTTTTAGTTATTTTTCAAATTTCACACACACACACATATATATGTATATATATAAAATCATACAATCATCTGTGTTTAGTGTACCCATGATGTATATTTTCAGTTTTCTAATTTTTATAATATGTCTAAATACAATACCTGGCCAGGCTTAGACCACAATTTTAATATCAGGACTTTAATGCATACTCCACTAGGTAGCGTGAGCATTGAAATGAAAAATAATAATGAAAAACAAGTTGTGTGGAATCATACTGGTGTCTAGTTGCTAATAAAAAAAATTCAGAAATAAATACAATGTTGTCTGAGAAAAACCATCTTAACTCAAGTGGTTTTTTCTGGCATTCAGATAACGATATATGTTTTGGACACGTCCAACACATGCAAACACGCACACACACACCAGCTTCAATATTGCCGTCAGAAAGAAAAGAAAGGCTTTTAAAGCAAGGTTACTTGTGTCATCAGTTAATAGCAGCTCCACTTCACTCTGCAAATACCATTGAACATTTTTCCATTCAGATGTAAAAAACTAACAAGAAGTGGTCGTTGAGCACACCCTGATTGAGTAACACCCTTTCAGCATTGTAAGAATTAGATATGTGTAGAGAAAAAACACTAAAGCACTTGAAAATTACGATTTATGGAAGTTTGCTGGAGTATTCTATTTCACAGAGATGTTCATATTTTTTAACTTAGAACGTTGCGAAAATTTTTATTAACAAACATTAAAATCATTGGTTTGGTAATGTATGGCCCAGAAAAGCCATGACAAGCCCAAAGCAACAGTGTGTATCTTGATAACCTTCCTACCATTTTTTTAACTTCCAGCAACCCCCCCCCCCGCCATTGGCTCAATATAAAAATGAAGTAGTTTTCATTCAGTTCCTCTAATGGCCACTTGAAGCTGGCTCCAAAAATGAGTCAGTCCCCAACTTTACAGCAATAAAAATCATGTTTACGGGTTGATTGCACTGTACATGGAAATACAGTATGTAAGGTGAAAATAGAGTTTGGACAATATAAAGCGCCTTGAGGAGACTGTTGTTGTGATTTGGCACTGTAAAAAAGAAATTGAACTGAATTGACTTCTAAAGAGCTTGAAAGTCAATATTTGGTATGACTACCTTTTTTAAGCTTTCTTATAATTTCTTTAAGTAGTCTTCAGGAATAGTTCTCCAGATTTTTTTAGTTCCATTCTCTGTCAAGATGATCCCACACTGCTTCAATAATGTTGAGGTCCAGCCTCTGGGGAGGCCAATCCCTAAATGACAGTGTTCCATTGTGTGTTTTTCTACCTAGGTATGGTTTACTGCATTGGCAGTGTGTTTGGGATCAATGGAGCTGCTGTCAATCAGATGCTTTCCAGATGGTATTGCATGGTGGATCACAATCTGACAGTACTTTTCTGCATTCATAATTCCATCAATTTTGACAAAATCCAACACCACTAAAATGGAGTCCCAAAGCATGACAGAGCCTCCACTGTGTTTTGCACATGGCAATGCCAAATCATTGTTAGTATGAATCAAAATCATTGTTTATAAGACCTCTGTTTTTTTTCTTTTCTTTTATTCATCACTTTATAAAACCTGATTTTCAGTCAAGTTCTTGTGGAATTTGGCATACCTAAGCCTTTTCTCACTGTTTCCCGTCCTTAACAATGGCTTCTTGACAACCACCATTCCATTGAAAGAATTTCTGATGAGACTTCAGCAAACAGTAGATATATCAACTGAAGGGGCAGATGCATCTCTCAGGTCTCGTCAGGTCTTTGTGGGACATGACTTTCAGATAGGGTTAGGGTGCATCTGTTCTGTACTGAAATTAAGCAAATTAAACACACATTATTAGCATCACTCTGGATATAAAACAAACTTCTGTATAATGTGTAACATTCATATGTTCTTTTACATCAAGTAAACAGTTGTACTTAAGGCGGTAAAACATCTTCAAATTGAAAACTATGCAATAAACTGTAGAGTGTACATGAGTAGTGCAAAGCAAATAAACCTGTAGTGACCTTCCTGCAAGACAACACTCAGGGGCGTGAGGCCCATAATACCGCAATGTTACCACGACATCTTATCTTATCTTAGGGTATGTACAGTGGTGTGAAAAAGTATTTGCCCCCTTCCTAATTTCTTAGTTTTTTTTGCATATTTGTCACACTTACATGTTTCAGATCATCACACAAATTTTAATATTAGACAAAGATAACCTGAGTAAATACAAAATACAGTTTTTAAATGATGATTTTATTTAAGGGAAAAAAGTAATTGCCCCCCTTGTTAAATCGTGAATTAACTGTGATTAACCACATTTTTTGGAAAGCTGAGTTTAGTTTCACTAGCCACACCCAGGCCTGATTACTGCCAGACCTGCTGAATCACAAACTCACTTAAATAGAACCTGTCTGACAAAGTGAAGTAGGCTAAAAGATCTCAAAAAGCAACACATCATGTCACAATCTAAAGAAACAGCTGAGAAACAAAGTCATTGACATCTATCAGTGAGGAATGGGCTACAAAGCCATTTCTAAGACTTTTTGACTCGAGTG
>VUQS01059348.1:0-13724 GCA_015108495.1 Heterochromis multidens | reverse complement strand
GAAGGATTTTAAATTCAATTCTGGATTTATTAGGGAGCCAATGAAGAGAAGCCAATATGGGAAAAATATGGTCTGTCTTTCTAGTCTGTCAGTACTTTTGCTGCAGCATTTTGGATCAACTGAAGGCTTTTCAGGGAGTTTTTAGGACAGCCTGATAATAATGAATTACAATAGTCCAGCCTAGAAGTAATAAATGCATGAACTAGTTTTTCAGCATCACTCTGAGACAGGATGTTTCTAATTTTAGAGATATTGCGCAAATGCAAGAAAGCAGTCCTACATATTTGTTTAATGTGCACATTGAAGGACATATCCTGGTCAAAAATGACTCCAAGATTCCTCATTCTTGCACTTCTGTTTCTGTGGTGATTTAATCACAGCCACGGAAACAGCAACAAGGATTCATAAACTAACACAACCTGAACCAGAGAAAATCAGGATGAAGGTTTCAGCTACCCTCTTCATTGCAAGAATTCTAGAGCAGAAGGATTTAAAGGGGCAGGATGATCTCATACTCATCTTATAAAAAGAAAAAAATACACAGAATTTGAAAAGATTCTGGAAAAACAATTAAATCACTAGAAAGAACTGACAAAATCAATCCTTCTAAAAAGGTACTGTGTGATTTAAGAAAATATAGATTTGAGTTCAACAATCTATTAAATACAAAGACCCAGTTTCTTATACAGTAACTGAGACTGTCATGAATTGCAGAGTGTGAGGATTGAGAGGACCCAAGTGCAGACATGCAGAGGCAGATTGCAGTGAACAAAAAATTAGCTGTTTATTATGGCTGATAATAAAAGTACAAAAATGAGAAAAACAAGGTACAAAATAAAACTAAAACCTAAACTGAGAACTAATAGGGAGCACCGGAGCTGGGGAGACACGAGGGAAAAGTGAGCTGACGTTCTGACAAGGGACAAAAGGAGACTGAGACAATACATACACAGGAGGGTGATTAGGGAAGTGCAGACAGCTGGGAAACACAGCAGGGACAAATCAGGAATAACAAGAGAGGGGAAGCAAAACTGAACATAACGCACGCAAGACGAGGGATTATAAAACAGGAAGCAACAGAACACTGAGACCAGGACTAAGACACACTTTGACACAGACAAAAGAGTAAACAGACACAAAGACAAGACTGACTCAACACGAGAGACTAGACACAAGAGAATGGAACACTGAAGGGAGAACTAAACTCAAAGGCAACAGGGAATGAAGAACAGAACTTGACACACTTACTGTCTTATCCACATGTTCACGAACATACAGACACAGAGACATGTATACACATATGAGCCAATGTTCAACATCTGGTTACTGTCTTCTCAGTAACATATATCCTTATATAGGAAGGTAAACAGAGTCGTAAATATGTAGGCAGAGAAGAGCTCAGGCGCCAGCAAGGCTGCTTAACATAAACAAGGAAGATCAGGAACAGATGTGGGGGAGCCTAGGTCAACTATAAGATGGTCAAGCAGCAGAATTCTGTGTTCTTCTTGGGAAGTCATGAACCGGGAAACCCTTGGTCAAGAAAGATGTTTCAGTGTTGCAATGTATGTCAATTGTCACAGTATGAATAAAGAAACTCATCACTACAATTTGGCGTCACAGAACAGGATCGGCATCTTCAAACAGGTGAGCGAGTTTTATGATTTGCTTGGCTTATAGTTTCCTCTGCTTACCTGTTGACGCGCCAAATAAAGAGCTTTAAAAAGTGATGATGTTGTGATTATATTAGCTATGACTTGATTGGCTTTAAGATCACATTAAACATATGTCCAAATTATGAATTGAAAGTCGCTCTGACGGGATTAAGATTGCTGCTCATCAATACTGCCCACTTTAACAGTTGGCCAACTGAAATATTGTTTAGGCATTGTTCCTAAGTGTGACTGTGTTTGACAAGGATCATTTTGAGTTGGTAAACAGAAAATAAAAAAATAAAAAAATAAAAAAATAGGTAGCAGTGCCTGTATGGAATGTGAAGTGGCCGTTTCACAAAGGGGGTGAAGCGGACTGAGGGAAAGAATAGCAAGGCGTCGAAGAGGATGGCCACCGGCTGGACAGCCACGAGAGAGTTGTGCACAATGAGGTGGTGCTGGACTGTGATGATTAAGATGTGATGAATTATATAAAAAAATAAATAAAAAAGACAAAAAAGAGACAAATAGCGGAGGCCGGGTCAGAGAGTGATGCCGGGCCATGATAAATGGCAAAAGTCAGTTCCCTTGAGAGGTGAAGCTGGACTCTGTTTTTTGTTGTTTTGTGGTGGTGTGTTGTGAAGCATCCCTACCTGATACGCACAAGTAATCGTGATGTATATGGGAGGCTTGGTGTGAGTGAAGCAGATCACGAGAGGACGTGGATCTGGACTTGTGTGATTACAATGTTTGCTGATGTATTGGTGATGATTATTAAGATATTGATAGAATTATTCATAGTATAAAAAGGGCAAGTCTCGATCAAGCAAAATTGAGGAGCAGCAAATAATGATCCCGTTCAGAGGTGCAAAATTAATTGCCTATTTGATGGGGCATATATGAAGAAGAGACAACTGAGATCAGCGTTTGAGACATCTTTATGTATTCTTCTTATAACCTGTGTGTTTAACATAAATATGTTTCTTATGGAGTAACAAGCTTTTAGATTATAAGGAGTGGCAAATAAAAAAAGAATAAAAAAGAAAAGAAAAAAGTAAAAATAAGAAAAACAGAACATGAACTGCTGAGGAAAGAGGAAAGTGATGAAGGAAAGAATTATTATTATAAAAATAAAATAAAACAAGCCCTAATTTAAAGAATATTCTGGACAAACTTATTAATTAGGTGACGCTTAAACAACTAATTAACAATCATAAAAGTATTTGGGAAACATAGATCGGAAAACATAGAGGTACAGAGGTCAGTAAAGAGAAAACAAAATGGAATATGCCAAAGAATAAATGCTCACTGAGGTTCAGAGTATCCTAGCCATAAATGATGAGGGACAGAAAAAAATAATAAAGAATAAAGAGAAAGAGACAAAGGCAGAGTTGGAGTTTAACAGGAATACTTGACAGTAAAAGTATATGAAGAAGAAATGATGAAGGGATGAAGGGACTGAATATGTCGGATTGTCATGTAAGAAAGAAAAAAAAGAAAAAAGATAGAAGAGAACAGATGCATGCCACAGGAAAAAAATTAGAGATGCATAGCTTATGGCATCATTAGTCATTGTGAATAAAGTTATGGATAAATCATTAACAGTAGTAGACACTTTAGAATTACACAGGATGCCCTCCTTTTTTCCAAAAAACAATATTAGATCAGGGGAGATGCAGGAAAGTTTACAGAGCTTTAATGCATCACCTCAAATAAGAAAGGAGAGATACACTTTGTGTAGGTGCGGCGCACTGACTTTATGAATCTAAATTCTTTATGAACAGCATATAAGGAGTATTTAGAGAAACCAATAGGTCAAAAAGATTAAAAGAGAAATTATTATATTGTTTGGTCTTATGGAAAGGAACCGACACATTTCTTTATTAAGCTTTTACAAGGGGATTACAGACCAGGAAATTCATATCGGTAATATCAGAAAGGTGGCATTAAAACCATCATCGGTATTGGCGTTTACTTTGGCTAAATTGTGGGTATTACATGTCAATCATGTAGGCATAATGTGTAACTATATCAGACCAATTAATTTTAATAAAAATCCCATTTCTATAGAACAATAGTCTTGTGCTTCAAATAAAAAAAGATGGAATTAGACTAGCAGTAGATGACTTGGTAAAAGAAGGAGTTAGGGTTAAAAGGCAATAAAATAACACACTCATAAAGCCTAGTTAAAACCAGGTAACAATAAATACTGTTTCACAGAGTGAGTAGAGGTAAATGTGGAGGTTTTTGTGTAGTTTAATAGTGTCAGAGAGTAATTCCATGCTAGCAGCACCTTCCACAGATTCAATCTCTTATACTGTAGCGAATTGGGCGAAGCTTATTCAGCTGTAATCAGTGCACTCGTCTCAGTTTGTTTACCAGGCGTCAACGCTTGGCAGTAGGAGCTTGACATGGTGATGGCCTTCAAAAGGAATGGGACTGTTGGAAAGATTCCCTTCCTTGCTGATACACCGGGCTAAAGAAGGGGACAAGAAAGCCACAGTGTCGCGAGTCAGCGAGGAACTTTGTCACCTGTCATCTGGGAGGCGTGCAGGAATAAAAGGACATTAAGAGGCCATGAGACAAAGAATGAGCTGCAAAAACTCAAAGAGAAAGACAAGCATCACAGCATTTATGAAGCTAAGAAGCAGAAACATGCTCTCGCCAAGAAATACATCCTCTGCACTGATCAGGTCTGGGGCTACCTGACGAATGAGGAAATCACTGCTGCTGTCTTAAGCTGAGAAGCAGGGGGACAGACTGAGAACAGTGTAGCATAACTATAAAGTTTATCTTTAATTGTGAAGGGCAATGTTCCCTGGGTTAAGAACTGTTGCAGTTGCTGCTAGTAGGGAAATTAATACAAGTAGAACAAAGTATAGTCTAGGATATTCAGTAATGTTGTGCATAGCACATGCAATGAAATATGTTACATAACCTAATGATACAGCAAAGGACAAGTGAGAGGAGCATGGATCAGGAACACGTATTAATAAGAACACAAAATATTATAACTTCTGTAACACTTGACATTAACAATGCGTTACAGTCAAAATTCTCATTGCATGAATGGGACAAGAGAAAATCAGAACATGACGGCAGCAAAATAATTGATGCTGCTTACAGGAGGAAACAGTTATGTAATTAAACCCCACTGGAGAAAAGGGAGTGGTCTTATGTTGTGAATGGTTCTGAAATACTACTTGAAGATCAGATAATATAATAAGGAGGAGCAATTGTTGATGATTAAAGTAAAAGGAGAAATTATAGGTGGCCACTAACATCAACTCAAGCTGTGGAGTTGGTGGCATTAACACTCTCATGCAGTAAGGATATATACTGATTGGGAGAATAATTTTAGTGCACATGGTTAAGCAAAGAAGTAAGAGACAAGATTCTGAAAGGGCACATCCTTAACTTAGAGAGAAACTGTAGCAGAAACATGAAGGAAGCTAACCATTTAGAGATCATATTGTCATCCAAAGTAGGAACAAATGGAAAGGGACAAATTGTGCTATAAAGAAAGGAGTAATGAAGATCAATCAAGAGAAGTAAATAGGAGATGCAATACTGTTGAGGGTATTGATAATGCGAGCAAGGCCAAATGAAATTACGAGTTTGTTATTACATACAATGCTAATAACTTGCATAAAATACTAATAACTTCTCTTATTTCTTCTTTCTTTTGGGAGGAGAAGGAGCATGAGACGTCACGGCCTGAATCAAATACAAGAAGCAGAGCAAAAATTGTGTCTAACAGTGTTTCTTTGTCTCTGAGTATTCAACAGGTCAGATCGCGTCCCTGATCCAGTGAGAAACAGATTTCACACTTTTCTGCAGGGTTATGATTGAGTTGCAGTGACACCGAGAGACAGAGAGGGGAATCGTGGCACAGTACGGTGACGACGCAGAGGTTCCTGGTGATGAGAGAGGTACGGAGAGGTCGCAAAAGAGATCCATATGTCCAGGGTCAAAGAGGGCGCAGGCACAAACGACGATGAGAGAGAGGAGAGCGGAGTCGCAAAGAGAGAGGCTTCAGGAGAGGAGAGAAGAGGAGAACAAGCTGACAGTACGAAAGTGATCTGCCTGAGGAAGAACAGGAGGGAGGAGACAAAACAACAATCAAAGTTATCAAGGAGGGAACCCTTCCCATAATTCTACATACATAAATAATGTTTTTAGGAAGTTTTATATGAACTTATATACCTCTGGCCATGACCCAAATGTGGAAGATATTCACAAATTCATCAGTACTATAGACCTACCTCATTTAATGCAATATCAAGCTAGGATGTTAGGTTAACCCATATGTCCAGAAGAACTATTCTGCGCTCCTAATCAAATGTCCAATAACAAAGCACCTGGACCAGATGGCTTCCCTGCTGAGTTCTACAGGCATTTCTGTCCAACCCTCTCCCCCGCATTTATAAGAATGATCAAAGAATTTATGACTACCTTCAGAATTCCTCCTTCTATAAATACTGCAATAACAGTAGGATGATCCCACTCAGCCAGTTTGTAATTAGCCAGCTAATTACAGACTGGCTGAGTGGGATCTTTCTCTCATAAATACAGACATTAAAATTATAAGAAAAGTTCATGCATTCTGCTCAGAAAAAGTCATTCCAGCACTCAACCACACTGGCCAGACAGGTATAATTAAAGACAGACAATCAGCTATCAGCAGTCGTAAACTATTCAACTTAATGCAGCTTTCACAGCATCAAAAAAGTCATATCAATCAGTGCAGAAAAAGCATTTGACAAAGTCAACTGGAAATTCCTTTTTGCAACACTTTGGAAATTTGGGTTCAACGAATCATTTATCAGTTGAATAAGAGCACTTTACACATCACATTTAATTATTACTTATTACTAATGTCTGGCTGTCTTCCACAGTGTGTCTTTTGTTCTGTCTTCCTCCCCTCACCCCCTACCTAAGCCTGGTTCCGCCGGAGGTTTCTTCCTGTTAAAAGGGAGTTTTTCCTTCCCACTGTCGCCAACTGCTTGCTCACAGTGGGTTGTCTGATTGTTGGGGTTTTCTCTGTATCATTGTAGGATCTTTACCTTACAATATAAAGCACCTTGAGGCAACTGTTGTTATGATTTGGTGCTATATAAATAAAACTGAATTGAATTTAAATAAATTGAATCACCAGTGGCCAGAGTCACCACCAATGGGTTAATTTCACAAAGTTTCACTCTTCACAATGGTCAAGGCAATGATGTCCTCTCTCTCCATCTCTATTTGCTACCATAAGACAAAATAGCAATATTAAAGGTATGTCAAGATCTAATACAGAACATAGAATTCTCCTTTATGCAGATGATGTGCTATTACTTGTTCAGGACCTCCATTCTTCCCTGCTAGAATCATTTAAGGTTATAGATTCGTTTTCAGAAGTCTCCAGCTACTCAATAAACTGGTCAAAATCCATCATTTTACCACTTTGTATGGATAAGGGGGATGTGACATTGTATCACCCTACCACCTTCACACAAGAAACATTAAATATTCAGGCATTAATGTTTCCTCCAAGCTGACAGAGTTGTTCAACTTGAATTTTACTCCACTGCTTAAATCAATACAAGATGACCGTTGGATCAACCTCCCCATATCACCCTGTGGAAGGATAGCAACAGTTAAAATGTCAATTGTTTTTAAAATGATCTATTCTCAATTATCCCTATGTTAAAAAAAAGATATACTTTTATCAGACCTCCCATTTATCAGCCAAACTATCAAGAAACAAATCCATAGCAGAGTTGAAGCATATCCATAGCTTCAACTTTGTCAGCTTGGTGAAAAACATTACAGATCACAAACTTTAAGGCTTCACCCTCTCTTCACTATCCAATTTAGAATAATCCAGACTTCACAATCAATAAAAAGACATTAAATTTCATGTCTTGGAAAATGAAAGGAATGACACATCTTCACCATGTTATTCACAATAAAACTTTCATTCATCTTCATAATTTAATCCAGACCTTTGACCTTGGCAGTTCACAGATTCTTGAGTACTACCAACTAAAATCGATTATCCCCTCTAAACTCAAGAAAACTCCCATTAGCCTAACTCTCCCAAACTCAGTACAGAAACGGCTGAATCTCACTGATCCTAAGAAAACCCTATACAATATTTACATAACTCTGTGCAACTCTGATACATCAATATGTCTACGTGAATCAAAATGGGAACATGATCTCTCTTTCTCTTAAATTACCAATATCTGGAATGAAATATGTAATAATAATTTCAGCAAAAATAAGAGTACGAACTTGCAACTTATAAAGTATAAAGTTATCCACAGAATACACTACACAGGTGAAAAACTACATAAAATTCAACTACATAAAATATCAGATTCATAGAATCTGATACATGCACACACTACACACAGAAAACTACTGACAACTATTTGCATGCCCTCTGGCACTGCATTCCACTACCTGGCACTTTTGGATCCAAGTTACAGACTATTTATCACACATACTGGACTGCCACATCCTAGGAGACTTATCAGTGCTACAATTACAAACCTCTACTCTCTTATTATTGCTATTATTGCTTGGTGATGATGATGATGATGGTGATGGTAATAATAGTATAATAATAGTTCTTATTTCGTACATACAACCCCTTTCCGTTTTTTCCCCCCCTCTGCCTTCCTCCCCATCCCTCATTCTATCCTCTTCATGGTAGATAAGGTTTAATGATGTCTCAATATAGATGACTCTTGAAAGTTTCATAAACGGCTGATGGGAGGGGCCCCAGGTCACTCTTTGCACCACTGAGCCACACAAAAATCTTATCAACTGGACCAATGACACATTTATAAACAGGCTCTCTCCTTAGGGTCTGGGGGCTGTTTTAAAGGGGGTCATGCCTGGGGGTGGCCCTCTCCGATCAGGTCTGGGGTCGACCCAGAGCTCTATACGTATGGTCCTAATTCCAAAATGCTGCATACCTCAGAAAAAAGGTAAAGCAGAAGAAACTTCCCGCTTATAAACCACAGAACACCTTCACCGCTGACCTAGGTGACCTCTCCAGCAGAGCAACCCTCTAGGTCAGGGATGTCGAATTCATTTTACATCGTGGACCACATACAACGCACTTTGATCTTAAGTGAACTGCAGCAGTGAAACTCCCCTTTTTGTCAGTGTAAAGAAGTTTAACTACACATTTAATACCTGAGATATCTTAATGTAAGAAAAAGAAGTGCAATTTTAACAGCACGTTTTAGTTTTTCTGCATGATAGAGAAATACTGCTGTAGTAAATTAAAGAAATCTGTCAGCATGACTGTTTGGGCTTAAATTGTAAGAAATAAATGTGTAAAATTACAGAAAACGTTCTGGTAGCTCATTGACTGTCCTGTAATTATAAAACAGAAAGTTTCTGTTAAATTATAGAAAATTTACTTTTTTGTGTGGACCCATTGTAAGAAATGTCTCTAGGCAATAGTGAACAAACAAGAACTTTTCTGTCATTTAATTGGTTATCTATTACTTAATTACTTTGGTGTAGTATGAATGGCCATGGGGGAGGTCTTTATCAGCAGGAAAAGGTGTAAAACTTATTAAAAATACACCCCTGCTCCTTTGAGTCATCTCTCCATTATGCCTGTACTGCTGACTTTAAGACTGTTGACTATGAGTTATTTCATGTGTTCGTTCTTTAATGATTTTTATTATTATTACTGTTATTATTATAAGCATACCTTTTGTCACCGTGGCTAGATAAGTCAATCTTTGTCTCGTCTGACCATAAAACTTTTCTCCAGAAAGCATTTAGCTTGTCCATGTAGGCAAATTTCAGCCAAGCTTAAAGATATTGATTTTGGAACAGGGGCTTCTTTCTTGGTTGGCACCCTTTCAGTCCATAGCAATGTAAAACTGGCTTCACTGTGGACAATGACAAGCATGGCAGGCTTGAGACTTAGTGGTTCTTGAGTTGGTCCTGAACATCCTAATCAAGTTCCTCTCATCCAAATAACCTGTACTTACGTACAATTGTTTGAACTGATGATCTTGGAATCTGCAGTTTGTTTTGTTTATTTTTTGTTTTAGAAATGGCTCCAAGAGACCTTCCCCACTTGTGTAAATCTACAATTCTCCTTCTGAGATCTTCACTGAGTTTCATCGTCTTTCCCATTGTTCTGAGTATTGGTCAATCAAATGAGTGATGTCAAACAAATCCTTTTTATGCTGGCAAAGACAAATTATCATTTGCAGTCAAACATGATCGCTAACAAGAAGTTAATAGCACTTGGTCTTGTCGAGTTAAAAGACACTGTAGAACCTTCATCACCACTTATTAAAATATGTAAGTGTGTGGTAGCCTGTATGTATACTTTTGACATGCCATACACTTGCCAAGTCATCCATGTGCTTCTTTACACCACTGATACAGACTTGCACACATCACACAACGATTATTATTAACTTTAATCAATTTTTTGTTAATCCTTATTCAGTTGGTGGCATGACTCTATTCTTTGTGGGGGCCTATGAGCTGGTTGTAACAGAATGAAACACTAAACTAATGCAAAATAATCTACATTGAAAAAAAGGAAGCTGAATTATGAAGTGCAAGTAATGTATATGAACAGCATATCCACAGCATGTCTTTCTCCCCTCACCCCCAACCGGTCGCGGCGGATGGCTGCCCCTCCCTGAGCCTGGTTCCGCTGGAGGTTTCTTCCTGTTAAAAGGGAGTTTTTCCTTCCCACTGTTGCCAAGTGCTTGCTCATAGGGGGTCGTTTGATTGTTGGGGTTTTTCTCTGTATTATTGTAGGGTTTTTACCTTACGATATAAAGCGCCTTGAGGCGACTTTTGTTGTGATTTGGTGCTATATAAATAAAATTGAATTGAATTGAATTGAATTGAATTGAACTTTCTTCAGCAATATTCAAAAGACTGAGATTGATAGCTTCAGCCACAAATGGCATAGCAATGTTTAACATGTAGCACTCTGTGTTTTTGTTACTTTTTGTCACAATTTAGAGAGAACACAAACGCACTAATGAGAATGCTTTTGTGATAGATATCCTGTTGCTATGACTAGCCTCCCAAAACCACTATCCTGCTATCCAGTCAGAATGGAGTAACTCATTATTGTTCATGCTTATTTTTACAGGATTTGTGCTCAGTATAAGAATCCAGCTTCATTTGCTGTCTCCCCTTGAGATTATTGTGAAAATATTAAAATTTCCTCTAACAACAAGCCCAATATTATTCTCAAATATCCCTAATATTCCTACAAGGACATAATGTGTCTCTGTTGTATAGTAGGCTCCTCAACGCTTTCCAGGACATTTTTTATATCACTCCCAAGTAGCTGATCATTTCCACTGTAATAGGTGTATGATATCCCTCTATCAATTACTACCAGACACTATAATTATATATCATGGGGGCTTTCAGACAAAAGAAAACAGCTAGAATAGCAGGGGAATAGTTTGCTCTGAGATACATCTAAGCCGATAGAGGATCTCTAAAGGTCTATATCTCTATTAGCTATAAACTGCCCCAGTAGCAGGATGAAAGATGAACGCTGATGGCATTTACAGACCTGACAAGTGATGACAAGGCTATTATAGCTTAGGTCAACACACGTACCAATTGGGTTAATCTCTCTGGTACAGCATTGTAATCCAGTCACACACCCTTAACATGAATAGTTTATGATATGAAGCTTGACTGTATATATCAAGCATATACAGACGTGGACAAATCTGTTGGTACCCTTACAGCTCATTGAAACAATGCTTCATTTTTCCTGAAAAATTATTCATTTAAAAAACAATTGTCTTTTGTATACCCGCATGCCTTTAGTATGTGATAGAGTAAACCAATAAAACTGTGAAAAGCAATGATTTGTTGTTTATTTTGCAAAGATGTGCTAAAATAGTATGGACAGATTTGTTGGTATGCCTAAAGAGACTATTAATCCTTGCATTACAGTCATGTTTCAAACTAATTGCTTAATCTTAATTAGTATCACAGGTGTCTTCAAGCTTTTCACCAGTCATTCAACCTATTTAAAGGGAAAAAATAAATTGGTATCATTGTGTGCACCACACTGAAGATGGACCTGAGAAAGCAAAGGAGAGAGCTGTCTGAGGAGCTCAGAAAGAAGATTATAGATATCCATGTTAAAGGTAAAGGCTATAAGATCATCTCCAAGCAGCTTTATGTTCCTGTGACCACAGTTGTCAATAATATTAAAAAATATATGGTTCATGGGACTGTAGCCAACCTCCCAGGATGTGGACGCAAGAGAAAATGCAATCCCAGGTTGATCAGAAGGATAGAGTGGATGATAGAAAAAAAGCCAAGGAAACCATCCAAAACTATTCAAGCCGAACTTCAAGGTCAAGGTACTTTACTTTCTGATGACACCATCTGTCGCACTTTGAACAATAATGGGCTTCATGGAAGAAGACCCAGGAGGGTTCCACTGTTGACAGAAAAACACAAAAACCCAGAATAAAATTTGCCAAAATTCATGTTGACAAGCCCTAAAGTTTCTGGGAGAATTTCCTTTGGACTGATGAGACAAAACTGGAGCTTTTTGGCCAATCACGTTAGCTCTGTGTTTACAGAAGGAAAAATGTAGCTTTAAAAGAAAAGAACACCATACCTACTGTGAAACACAGAGGGAGATCAGTTTTGTTTTGGAGCTGTTTTGCTGCATCTGGCACAGGGAACCTTGAATCTGTGCAGAGGACAATGAAGACTCAAGACTACCAAGGCATCCTGGAGTGAAAAATACTGCCCAGTGTCAGAAAGCTCAGCTTCAGGCCTGATTTAGACTTCTGTGGTGAATCTTTGTAGACCTACGTAAATGGCTGACGTTGTTACAGGCATTTATACTTGTGCTGGTGCATTATGTGTTAATTACCTTGTAGTCATATCCCAGTGTTTTATATGCGGTGCCAACCGATAGAAACAAATAATGCTGGGACTTTTTTAACTCCTGGTTCCCTACTCTTTGTTGCAATCATTTTTTTTTCGGGGGCAAACATATTTTTGCCTCAAGTTTTTTCACTTGTTTGTACATTTCCTCACATACATTCCAATAGTTTTGGCAGTCTCCCTCCAGGAATTTGCTGACATTTGTGAGTCCTTATATTGATGCTATGATTATTATTCCTTATTGAGATTAAGATTTTTATTCTCTCACTGATAAATTCAAAAACTGTGGTGAAAAAGTATTTGGAAATGCATAGGAGAAATCAATGGCACAACACAGGCCAATCACAGTAGTTGCGGGCAGCAGCGACGCAACGTGTAGTTAAATTTCTAGGAGAGTGCATTCTAGGTTGTGGTGTAGTCCCAAAAAGCTGAATCTGTTCATCTGGACGTAGCGTTTTTTAGTGGGAGAAACGTTTCGTCACCTCTGGTGACTTCTTCAGTCTCAGCTGACTGCAGGCTTCTCCAACCTTATAAACAGTACATTTGCATAATGACCGAAACCAGCACCACTGACTAACAATGGGCCATGAGGTCAGTTTCATGGTCATTAGTATGCAAATTGTCATGACCATTGATCAATAGATACATAAACAGGGTGTACCTTTAAGACCAATTGTCTGCATGATCAACTCGGTCACCTATAACATCTCAAAGTTTCTGGCTTCAGTCCTCAACCCGTTGGTAGACAGCACCAAACACCACATCCAGAACACTTTGGATTTTGTTGAGAAGGTGAGAGATGTCATTATGGAGGCAGATGAAACAATGGTCTCATATGATGTTACATCTCTCTTCACTTGTGTTCCAGTTACTGAAGCAGTGGAGGTAGTTCGTAAGAGATTACAGGATGACCCCAACCTCAGCAACAGGACCACCCTCAACACTGACCAAGTATGTCTGCTCTTGGAACTGTGTCTTCAGTCCACGTATTTCACATACAAGGGCCAGTACTACAGGCAGAACCATGGGTGCGCCATGGGCTCCCCAGTTTCTCCCATTGTGGCCAATTTGTATTTGGAGGAAGTGGAAAAGAGGGCATTGTTATCCTATTCTGGAACACCACCGAGTCATTGGTTCAGGTACGTGGATGAC